>SNQN01013845.1:0-12113 GCA_008642245.1 Bassia scoparia | reverse complement strand
TTTTACCAAAATTTTTGTGCCTTTCTATTCATTCCTGTCTAACATAGAACCAACTGACTATAAATGGATTAACTGATCTGATGGGTTTAGCAATGCAGATGAGTAAATAGTTTCAAGGAACGAAGTTTGGCATCTTGTACCTAGACCCAAGGAAAGGTCATCATTGGTACAAAATGGTATTCAGAACAAATTGGATGACTAGGTACCATAGTCAGAAACAAAGCAAGGCTAGTTGTGCAGGTACAATCAAAAGAAGGAATAGAATTATGATGAGACCTTTGCACTGTAGCTAGATTAGAGCTATTAGAATATTAATTGCTTATGCTGCTCACATGAATATGAAGTTGTTTCAGATGGATGTGAGACTGCCTCTTAAATGGATACTTGAAAGAAGAGGTATATGTTGAGCAGCCCCCTGGTTTTGAAGACACTGTTTCCACAAATGTGTACAATGACAAAGCACTATATGGATTAAGCAAGCCACCAAGGGCTTGGTATGAACGATTGTCAACTTCTTGATGAAGAATGATTACAAAAGGGGGAACAATGAAAAATTGTTTATCAAGAACATGGGGAACCTTGATCTATAGTACAATTTATTTGATGATATTTTATTTGGTGCTACTAATCAGGTGCTATGTGATGAGTTTGCTAATCTTATGCAAGTGAATTGTGAAATGAGCATGATGGGGAACTAGGGTTCTTCTTGGCTGCAGAAAAGCAAACAGTTGATGGAATCATGATCCATCAACAAAAGTACTTAAAGAGTTGTTGAAAAAGTTGGCGTGGAGAAAGCAAGGCTGATGAATACACCTGTCCTACATCTACAAACTTGATGCTGACTTAAAGGGAACGATGTTGAAGCCTCACTGTACAGCGGATGATAGGATCCTTGCTTTACCTAACAGCTAGAGACTTGATATTGTGTTTTCTGTTGGTTTGTGTGGCCAGGTTTCAAAGCAATCCAAGGATCTCATTTGAAGGCTGTTAGAAGGATACTTAGGTATCTTGTAGGAACAACAGATCTGTGCTTGTTGTACCCTAAGGTAGTCATTGACTTATATGGCTACACAGATGCAGTTTGTTGCGTTCCTAGTGATAGAAAGAGCACATCAGGTATGGTACAACTTTCTAGGCTCTTGTCTAATTTATGGGGATCTAAGAAGCAAAATTCAGTGGCCTTATCAACAGCTGAATGAGAATATATTGCTGCAGCCTCATGCTGCTCAACTGTTGTGGATAAGGAACCATTTGAAAGATTTTGTGGTTGAATACAATAGTGTTCCAATCTTTTTCGACAACACGAGTGCTATAAACATTTCCAAAATTTCAGTTCAGCACTCCCAAGACCAAAACACATTTAGATTAGACACCACTTTTGAGGTAATGTTGAGAAAGGTTAGTGGAGATGTTGTTTTGAAAAATGAGGACCAAATAGCAGACATCTTATAAACCTTTGTGTCGAGGAAACTTTTTGTAGATTAAGAGTTCCTTTTAGTCTAGTTAGATTTTAGTTGTGTCTTGTGCAAGGTTAATAGATTCTGGCAACTTGCTTTTATACTTTCCCTCAATGATTGGCTAGAAATGTCTCTTTCGTATGTGTATAGTGATAACCTATGTCGGAAATCCTTCAGTGTTATGTAGATGGCTTGATTCCCTAAAAAAGGGTTGGAAAGCATTGTGCAAAAGAAAAGTTAATTGATCATTAATTCACAAAAACAGGATGTCATGGTTCTGTACAGTGTACCAGCAAAGGGAAACAGCAGTCAGCTCTGATATTGTTTCGATTGATATTTCATATCTTTGGAAAATTAATTAGGATATTTTCTTTTTGGAAAGAAATCTATCTTATTTCAGTTATTTTGGCTTTGATCAAGCATAATCTACACTTGCCAAAATTGAAGTCGGTTGAGTATTTATGGCAAGTTGACATTGCAAAATTAAAATCAAAATCTAGCCGTTCTTGACTCAATCGGCTATAATTCTTCAAACTCTCACTCTTGATGATCTCTCTATATATAATTTGCTCTAACCTTTCATTGCAGCTGACAACTACTCATCACTCCATACCTCTTCTCATCTTGTGCTCTGTTTTCTACATCAAAAATTCAAATTTCAAAGTTACTGTTCATCAAGCTACTGTTAGCGATTCATCTTGTGATCATTCGGAACATGGGTGAAAAAACAAACACTGGAAGGAAGGGTCGAGGGAGAGGTCAACTTATGAGCAACACATTCCAAAGAGTGCAAGAAGAAAACCCTGAAACACAACAACATGGAAGTCAAAACCACGAGCTACCACCCACAGACTCATCAAAGCTTCTAATCCCACAAAATTCAACCAAAACCCACATTCAGAAAACACCTTCAAAAAACAAAATAAACACAAAGGAGATTGTGTTCATGAGAATCCTACTGGGAGTGGTGGTTCCACAATCAAGGAACCAGCTCACTCTCAGGGGAAAAAATTCATGGACTCAAGAGAATTTAAACCAGAATTTGAGAAGCTGTTAATTGGTGAAGAGGAACGTTCAAATAACTGGTGAAAAGAAGGGAACTATTGTGGAGCTCTCAGTGAGAGGAGACTTCGTTCACCTGTGAAGAAGGAAGTTAAGAAGGAAGAGGAGGAACAATCAACTGGTTCTGAGAGGGGAACCAAGAGGAAGGCTGCTGCTGCTAAACCACCTCGCTCAGTCAAAGGTAAGTCTGTAGAATCTCCCTTCACTGGCTCTACTGACTTAGGTGCTAGAGTAGTTTTATCTGGGTGTAGAGTTGAGGATGGTTATTTCAATGTACCAGCACTATCTGAATATAAGGATTTAATTGAGTATCAATGATGGATGTCGTTGTTTGATTGTTCTGCTGCTAATGTCTCTGGGGTTAGGGATTTTTATGTTAAACTTAATCAATTGCCAGATATGTCTATTGGTTCTACTGTTAGAGAAGTTGAGGTCAGTTTGTCAGTTTCATCTGTGTCCAGTATGTTGAGGATTCCTAGGGATGGTTCTGATAAGTATTCGAGTGACTGGTGGCCCATGTTGGTAGGGGTCACACCTGATGAAATATATGATTTTCTGTTTGCAGGAAAAATGCCTAAGAAATATGTCATCTTTAAATCTGCTGATCTTATGGAACCACTGATGCTGGTTCTTCATTCTTTGTGTAACAAAGTTTTGCTTCCTCGAGCTCAAGGAAGGGGAACAGTACGCATCATGGAGATGGTACTGATCTACCTGATGATGAAGAAGATTAAGATAAATCTTCCTTCCTTGATGCTCGACCACATCATGAACTGTTATGGTTCATCTCATCACTCTCTGCCCTATGGTTCTATCATTACTCAATTGCTTAAGGATAACAAATTTAGCCTAAGTGGATCCACTGTACCTATTACCGCGTTCACTAAGGCACCAGTGGAGGTTAAGCCACCTCCAAAGATGAAGGCCAAGGCAGAGGAACTAGCTAGTCAAAGTGTTGTTCTAGAGAGAATGGAGAACTAGGAGAAAACTCTTGGTAAGTTGATGGAGCTGGTTCAGGGTATTTCAACCTCGTTCAATGCCAAAATCGGTCAGATGGAGAAGGAGTTAGCTGAGACTCAAATGCTGTTACTTACTGTTCTTGATGTCAAAGCTCAGATGGCTCCGGGTATTGGTTCTGTTCCTCCTAGGACTCAGGTTTCGGCTCTGGCTGCTGCAAGTGAATTGGTGGTTCCGAGGATTGAGGAACCAGGGGATATTGATGATAAACAACAGCAGACTGAGGAAACAAAGGTTGAAGACCCAACTGATGATGAGGAGGTCGAGGAAGAAGTAGATGATGATGATGTAGATGATGAAGATGATGATGATGCTGAGCTCGATGATGAGGAGGAGGAAGAGTATGATGGAGAGGAGTGATGCTCTTTGCTCTTATTTTCCCTCCCCTATTTTCTTTGAACTCTAAAAATAACTGATTCTGTTGGCCTGTACTTCTTCAACCCTATCCACGAACATTTCTTTCTATGTGGATTAGGGTCCTATGATTATTTTGCTATGTGATGCTATGATTAACTAATTATCTCTTTGCAGCATGATACGTGAATGGTGGTTTTTACCACTGTATAGATGAGCACATTTAACAATTTCTGCACATTCTCATTACTTGAGAGATTTTTAATGATGCCAAAAGGGGGAAAAAGTGTCGACGTTCAAAGAGCCAAGAATCTAGCCTAGTTCAATTAGTTTATTTAGTTAAGTGTTTCTTTAGGAACTAGTTAGAATAGCTAACTTGTTCATTGAGTCTTTTTCTTTTTAGGAAACAGTTAGAATAGCTAACTTGTTCATTGAGTCTTTGTGTCTGCTGGTTGTGCTCAACTTTCTTCTGAGTACAAAATTGAAGGTTTTATGTTTCTAACTTGTTTGGTTGCAAGAACTTCGATTATGTTTGTCATCATCAAAAAGAGGGAATTTGTTGAGTCCCTTAAGTTTTGAATGATGACAAACTATTACAGGAAACAGGATGATTAAGTATGAATATAGTTGGTTCTAGGAACCAGCTAGTTTGGATACTTGTTTCCTCAAACAAGTTAATATTTAATGTGAATGCTTTGGAACTAACTTGTTTGTTACAAGGAACAGCTGATTACATGAAAAGCTCATTCACTGGTGCAAAACCAGTACGAGTTGTTTCCTTGCACTGTTATGCTGAAAAACAGCCATATATCTTTTGTTGCATGTTAACATTGTTATATGTGCAGTAATAGATCGATTCAAGACTTGAAGTGTGAATCCTTTTGAGACATTCGAAGAGAAAGAGTGTGTGTTCAAAGATTGAAGTAGTTTAAGGAAGATTCAAGTTCTTGAAGATTACATGAAGATTCGAAGAATTGTAATTTAGAGTTTAATTTAAGGATATTCATATAATATGCTCTGTAATATGATTGAATGGTAATGAACTAAGTGCCTTAAGTGTTTTTGAGTATGTTATGAATTCTGGTACAAAGCTTGGAACAAAATTCATAACACCCAAGGAACCAAGCTGGGGAACCAGCTGAGTTCCTGAATGGAATGTCGGGCCTGCGGTTTTGAAAAAGGGTTTTTCTAAACTATTTTAAAGGATATTTTGAAAAATATTTGCAGCTGGAAATATAGATGAATATGTGTATATTGCCTTAAAACTTGGAGTATATATCTTGTTCGATCAAAATCTTAGGATAAAGACGAACAAGATAAATACTTTCCATAAAACTAATCTTGCCTTGTTTGGCAACAATAGATTTATGGAAACTAGGGTTTAAGTCAATAGACATATAAATATACATCTATACTTCCACATTCTAGAACTCTCTCCACGGATTAAAAAGAGAAAAATACTTTGAGAGAAAAAACACAGAAAGCACAAGTCCATTACTATTGAGTCATACACGAGCATTAGTCGAGCCTAAAACATTCTCTTACTTAGCTTTTAAAGAAGTAGTTCATAAGAGAGAAAGTTTGTTCTTGTAAAGGCATTCAACAGAGGGGTTGAAGGTCTGGAGAGTGTTTGTGAGTTCAAACACAAAGTTGGACTTACGAGTGTGAGTCGAGTGCACATTCAGAGTTGAGTGTAGGGTATGCTGGTTCCCGGAGTAGGGAAACAGTAGAGTGAGCGAGTTCTTTGTTTTTCAGAGTTGATTAATAAAAGAACTTAGGGTAGGAGGACGTAGCCCAGAGTTGGGTGAACCTCGTTAAATACTGTGTGTTCTTTATTGCTTTATTTATATTCCGCTGCGTATAGGAACCAACCCAACTGGTTCCTCATTATAAGGTCGAAAGCAGAAAGAAAAATTGGCTATAGTCAACCATACTCAATTCACCCCCCTCTTGAGTATTACATAACCTTCAAACCCTAAGCATGCAAAATTACTTGGAGGGTTGTTTAACAGAATACATGCAAATAGTGTCTATTTTGCTGTGGCAAGTGATGTTAATTCCGTATTCCAGGAGCCTAATGTCGCTTGTCCATGGTTATCTTATTAGACGTGAAACACGAAATTTGCAGGTCTTTGTTAAAGCATATTATTGTTGTGAGACAAACATGCAAGCACTCGCACGAGGAATATAATGTTATGCCTTAAGTTTGCGTTTAATTCGAATTGTTGAATCGTTTGTTAATCAATATTACATGGGAATTACATAGAAAGTCGAATTTCTAAACAAGCATGCAAAAGGGAGTTTAGAATTGAGATGTTGGCCTCAAACCTACCTCACAACACGATGTCGAAGACCAAGGACGCTGCTTCGGACCCTTTGGAACCCTTGTCGAGCCTTTAGAACCCTTGAAAGCCTCCTACATCTATTGCAAAAGAACCTTTGAATATGCTTTTATGTGTTTGAATTGTGTTTGAAAGTGTTTGAGTGTTTGTGAGACAGAAGAGCTCACAACAATAGAAGAAAAAGCCTTTTGAAATAAATAGAAGAGCTCCCTATTTATAGGTAAGGTAGAAATCGGCCAAAGTAGGGAACTTTTGGGCGCAATTGCGCCCAAAACTGGGCGTAATTACACCTAAAACTGGGCGCTGTTGCGCCGAGTATCGACCTGGATTTTAGCCGATTTTGCTTGCCTCGAATAGCGTGATTGCGATTGTATTATATCGTAATATAATCGTACGTGATTTTGTACGATTATTATCTGATACTATCGCGATTGCGTCGGATATTATTGCGATACTCGAGATTGTTTTACCTCGAATAGCGAGATTGTCATGAAATAATATCGTAATATAATCGTATAAAATATATACGTGATTTTATACGATCATAGTTGATATTATTGCGATGCTCGGGATTTTCGGTTTTCTTGGGACGCGTTTGTCGAGGCGAACATCCGGATGGTTCGCTTTGCTCGATTTTGCATTTTTGCTTAAGAAGTTCATAAATATTAAACCATAAATCGAAAAATTATGGAAAAATTATGTAAAAGTTCCTTGTGAAAATAGGGTGTTGTGCTAAAATTTTGTGAATTTTGGAATTGTTTTCATAATTTAAATAATTATCGCAAAATTAATTAAATTGTTGGAAATTCTGAAAATCACCAAAAATGCTTAAAATTATATGAAAATTAAAACTTATATTTTGAGGTGCTAAATACTTGGAAGAGGTGTCTGATGCAAGGGAATCTGCCTTTTTTTAGGGCTAGCTTATCAAGTCCTAGCTCTCTCGATTTGACTTGTGTGTTGCGAGGGGTGTCTTATCATAGGACGTCTTGGGCTAGGGACAAAGGTATGTATCTAAAATTGGATTCCCCATATACATCAGGACTCCCATGGGTTTTTTGGGTCATTAATTTTGAAATGCATCCATCGTATATTAGTTTTTAGAATTCAACAAAGATGTGCATTTTTTTAATTCAAGGAACTAAGTGTTGTGCAGGTATTTCTTGTTTATACAGTTTTTAGCTAGACAGCTAATCGAGCTAGCTAGTATCGAGACTTGCAACTAGATAGGTTAATTGGTTCGATAATAGCAAGTTAGTTTATGCATTAAGAGTACGAAAATAAAAAGAACATACAAAGATGGTGACGCGCGGAAACCCAAATCGGGAAGAAAACCGCGGGTAGCTTTGAGGCCACCAATCCACTATGACTTTAGGTCGTGAATAGGCTCGTTTATCGACTTTACAATCTTAGAGTATTTCTAGTTTTGGAAAATTGATTGAGAGAGTACAAGCGTTTGAATGATCTACTACTAATTACAATATTTTAAATTTATACTAGCTAAACCCTAACCAAGTTAAGCTATCTTTTAGCTGTTGATCTTGTGCCACACTCTTCTCAACTGTTTTTCTAGCTGTTTTCTTAGTTGGCTCCTTAATTTTCGCAAGTAGTTGTTGACTGATTCTTCATCTAGCTACTTGAACTGGATCTACCTAGAACCGGGTACAACATTACTTAATTATTTCTTGACGTGTAATTCATTGGCAGTAAATTGTGCAAATTGTTAAATGCAATGCGACTCTCTTGTGGTCTATCTATCATTTTCTGTTGTCATTAGTTTAACTGAATTTTCTGGACCTTAACAATCCTTGTTATGAAGCTTAATCATGTATTTCGTATTTCATCTTTCAAGAAATGATTACCGTAAAGAATATTAAACTTATTTTTGAAATGTGATTAACCATCTTAGTGTTAGGGTCAGATGTCATCCACAGTGAAGGAGCTGTTGGAGATTTGTTGCTCACACTAAAATAAGTTTGTGGTAAACACAACAGTAATCTTGTCTGGTGAACTTCGAAATGGTAAGAATCACTTTACTAGTGTAATTATTTGCATCTCTGCCATAAATATAACATTCTTATTGTCTATAAATGCTATCCTTGATTATTTTCTTGAAACAACCATAAAAGATTTTTCGATCGGTCAAGTAGATCTGATGGAATTGCATCCTAAGTATTATAGTCATTGAGTTGTCACTTACATTTTGGTGAAGAGGGATATTTGAGAATGTATTAGCAGCAATAACAGATTTTTTTATTGGTCAAGTGGATCTGATGGAATTGCAACCTCAGTGTTGTCATCGTCACTTACAATATTTTAAAAACTTTTTTTCTTAATTTTTTAGAGGGTCACTTACTCATCCTCAGTATTTTCTCGTGGGGTTATGTTTCTGTGGTATTGAACATTGTTTTTCTTCTCCCATTTTTGTTGCAGTTGTGATTACTTATTGAGGTCCTTCTCACGGTTATTTTGCTAAGGTGGATGTATATTTTGGCAATAAAACAAAGCTTTGCAAGTTTGTTGATCTACTTGCTCCAGCTGAGATGGGTTCTGGTAAGCTTAATGTCATAGTGGATCTGTCTTTTCCTTAGAATTTCTCTGCATCATCTCATGGTGCGCTTTTTCAGGTTTGTCCATGTCAATTAATGAGATGAGGGCTCTTTCTTCCAACAAGAGGAAGTCTTCTGGAACTGTTGGTGCCCAGCCAGCTGCCAAGGTCCAACCTGTCAAGTCCAAGTATGAGGTCGTTTTGTATATACCTCCAATCGCTGCTGACGTGAGGAAAAGGGTTGTTGAAGTAACTAACGCTACTTTCACGGGTGGTGTTAAATTGTCTTTTCCCAAGGACTACATGGAACATGAGGGGACAATTGGCGGAATCTGGACGAATGCAGATCAGCTACTCTTCCCTGTTGCTTCCACCCGCTAAAAGGGGCAAGATCTGTCTCTTATACACATCTGACAATTGGCGGAATCTGGACGAATGCAGATCAGCTACTCTTCCCTGTTGCTTCCACCCGCTAAAAGGGGCAAGATCCGGAGACTATATTAAACAACGGGGCCCAACTGATCCTGTAGGGGCTGCAAAACGTTTTGGCTTCAAGGCCACTCATCCGTAGTTCAACTACCCTAAAAAAGCGAGCTGAAGACCTTACAAGTCAGGTGGCCCACCTGATCAAAGAGAAGGCTACCTTGGTAGCTAAGAAGAAGTAGTTGGAGAAAGCTGTTGACATTGAGAAGGGAAAGAAGGAAGAAATGGAACTTGCAACTGTTGGGATTGCAGGAAACTATGGACACCGATACCATTGCTGAATTGCAGGAAACTATTGATGTGGCTAGTCAAGATAAGGGGGATATAGTGATCACGGAGTTGGCCAAACAATCATGGAAGGTCAAGTTCAACAAGTCTGTGGATGCTGAGCTAACTACCAACATTAATGCTTATGTTAGGTCTTTGGGTGACATGAGGGACTTGGAGGACGAGGAGTTCTGGAAGAAGCTACTCGATTCTACCACTCAGCCAAAGGGTGGTGCTGGACTTCCCTTTGTTTCTAAGGATGCTTCTTAGGTTGTTGCGAGTACTCTTCATCTTGTTCCTGAAGGTTATGTTGTACTCAAGAGGGGGGGGGGGTGGTGAATTGAGTATAGTTATCGATTTCCAATTTTTCTTTGTTTTCATACTTAATATGAGGAACCAGTTGGGCTGGTTCCTGTAAGCAGCGGAATAAATGTAAAGCGACAAAGAACACACAATATTTAACGAGGTTCACCCAACTCTGGGCTACGTCCTCCTATCCTAAGTTCTTTTATTAATCTACTCCGAAAAACAACGAACCCGCTCACTCTGCTGTTTCCCTACTCTGGGAACCAGCACACCCCACACTCAACTCTGAATGTGCACTCGACTTACACTCGTAAGTCCAACTTTGTGTTTGAACTCACAAACACTCACTAGGCCTTCAACCCCTCTGTTGAATGCCTTTACAATTGCAACTTTCTCTCTTTTGATTGACTTCTTAAAAAGCTAAGTAAGAGAACAATTAAGCTCGACTAATGCTCTTGTGTGACTCAAAGTAAAGTTATTGTGCTTTTGTGTTTTTCTCTAAGAAATATTAAGCTCTTTTGATCCATGGAGAGAGTTATGGAACTTAGAAGTATAGATGAGTATTTATATGTATATTGACTTAAACCCTAGTTTCCATAAATCTATACTTGCCGATTAAGGCAAGATGAGATTTATGGAAAGTATTTATCTTGTTCGATTTTATCCTAAGGAAATAATCAAACAAGATATATACTCTAAGGTTTAAGGCAATATTCATATTCTCATCTATATTTCTAGCTGCAAACATCTTTTTTCAAAATATCCTTTTAAAATATTTTAGAAAAACTCTTTTTCAAAACCACAGCTATAATTCCATTCAGGGGCACAGCTGGTTCCCCAGCCTGGTCCCCTAATTGAGTATGTTTCAGCCCGCGGAAGAGCAAACACTTATTTGTAGGTTCAGGGGGAGACTTCCTCTCGATGCTGTGAATGAGATCCAAAGCTAAGGTAAAGATGTCCAAGTCCAAAAGTCCTTCAACAAGCTGGTCTTCCAAATCTCCCAAGCAGCCTCGTTGGCCCCTGCAAGAAGGCGAGTAATCCCTTGGGATTATCGCCCCTCCGACGCTCAAGTTAGAGGAGAGGAGAGCAAAAAGAATGACAAAGCAAGGCTAAAGAAGAGAGTATTTAGAGTAAGTTTTAGGTAGTCGATTAGAGTGATGTCATTCCATGTTTCCCTTTTGGGAAAAGTTGGGGTATTTATAGACATTTGTGAGTTGGCGAGATTGCGACAAGTGGCACGATCTGAGCATTTTGAGCCTTAATGGGCTTTGGGCTTTTGAAGAAAAGCCTTTGTATTCCATTGGTATTTTCATACGTATTTCTACTGTATGAGTATACAATTATGCATATTTTTATACCTAGCCAAATGGCTAAGCCTTTATTGAAGATTGGGCTTGACTTGAAGAAATCAGGCCCAACAATCCTTGGGCCACATCATTTGCCCCTCGGCCCAACATGAGAGGGAGCCTAGGCTCGGTCTTAGGTTGGGTCGAGCCGAACCTGGAGCATCTGCCTTACCTAATGGTAGGTGAAAAAAAAAAAAAAATTTTGGGGGGAAAATTTGAATTTTGAAAAAATTAACCCCCCCTATATATATGGAGGAGAGAGAAGTGAAAATTACTTTTCACTTTCTCACATTTATTTCTCTCTGCAAGTTACTGTTCACGTCATTTAAGGCGATTTATTTCTTTTGCGTCGTCCAAGTTACTTCTCAAGGAATTCTGCTCGGCAAATCTTTCTCGTCGGTTGTTAAGTGGTCTTCAGTTCTTTCTTCTCGGCAACTTTCTGCTGGGATTTTCTTTGTACTCGTCAGAGACTACACAGCTTCACGTATTTCCCCTTTGCTGCTTTGTTCTTTAACTTTTATTTGTATATTAGTTAATAAATGGCATCCTCATGCTCGTCGAATGAACTCTTCGGCATTGATAGAAATAACAAGGGGTCTGACTCACCTATGGGGGTGAGTCATTCCCCGGCTTAATCTAGGGTCTCGGCATCTCCTGACCCTTTGTCCAAACCCTTTTTAAATTCCATTCATTTGTCCTGTGGTGAGTCGTCAGTTCTTGTACTTGTTGTGCAAGCAAATATGGAAAAACCTGATGACCTGCCGACATCAGACCTTCGGCATCCCATGTGGCAAGAACACACATGGGCAACTCCTCTCCAAACTCTTCGTCCAGGAGAGGAGATTCCACCGCCTGAAGAGTCGATGAAAAGAACAAGTGTGGGAGATGGCAGTTCAAGCCAAGTGCCTCCACCGCAACCAGCCGAGGGTGC
>SNQN01013844.1:0-12114 GCA_008642245.1 Bassia scoparia | reverse complement strand
ACATATCGTAGCTCACTACAAAAAATTTTGTCATACAATATACCCTGAGTGTTTGATAGCGTTTTACTATCGAGTGATATAATTTTACATGGTTAAATTTACACTAAACACTATAAGATTATGTGTACCATTAAAAACTCCAATTTTTTTTATTTAAAAAAGCAGTGATACTCTCCCACCACCCACGTTATTTAAAAACCTACTCCAGCATATACCTCACTGGCCGGCCGCAATCCTACTTAAAAGTTAAGTTATTGACTTAATGGTTTTAATAAAATTTGGTTATCACGCTAGAAGGGTATGCAAACCTTAGGAGTATATTGTAGAAGAAATTTTTTGCTAGCCGGTATATTGTAGAAAACCCAAATTTCAGGGTATTTCAAATAAAAAATCCCTTAAGATTTAAGTCATAGTTAAACGTATGAGAAACAAGTTTAAAGACAAATGTAACTTTTGATTTAGAGTATCAATTAGTTTTGGGTCAAATATAAAATAATGGATTATTACGTTCTTCAGTACTATTATTTATTATATCCCAACTTTTTTATTATTTTTTTAAAAAATAGGTACAATGGATCCTGGACGGGTCCTAGAGGAGGACCGCCGTTCATATCCTTTTTTAAAGTAGGATTCCAGATTCTAACTTCCTCGGATCCATCAGGGTACCTAAATTATTAAGGAATCCCAATTAAATCCGTCAATATAAATGGATCTGGTCCTCGGATCTGACGTAGGTTCTTTACGACTGCCATCTCTAGGCATGCTTTTCGCAATTAAGTTTTACCAATCAATTTGATATGGAGATCGATTCTAGTTAGAAATTAAAGTTTAATTTAGGGGTTTAATCCAACAAGTGGTATCAGAGCCTTCCTTCATATTGAATTTTTGGTAAAGTTCTACAAATTAATTTGAAAACTCAATATTCCAATATTTTTTTCGATGTGTAGATATCAATTGTGTAGTCGGAATACTGTTATACATACTTGTTTCATTACGCCATATTGGACTTGCATCGTGTGTAATTGAAAACTAAAGTGGTGTTATTGTTGTTTTGTTGTTTTTTAATAAATTCGGCTTGTGTATTGTGACGTTTAGTTTTTGTTTATGTCCTTTTTCTCTCTCCTGTGACAAACCTGGCGTGGACTGAATTTTTTTATTTTTTTTGCATACGAATTACATGATCGATATCGCAGTTTTTTGTTTGACAGTATCGTATTTCCGTTTTCGTATTTGTCACTTAGTTTATCAATACTGATTCCATATATGTTAATCTTTATGATACGATTGGGAGTATAATTGTTATAGTCACTAAGAAATTTCGTGAAGGCCCGACGAAATTATCGACGAACGAAAGAAATACGGGTCGGGTTAAATTTACCGACGACTATTGCTGTATACCGACCGCAGTTGTCGGTGTAGTTTTCCTGACCCCAACAATTCGGTCGGTATACTAATACCGTAGACCGATTTTAAAATCGGTCGGCTGTACCGACCGATATAATCGGTCGTAAGCCCTTGAATTATACAACCATCGCATTTTTAATTAAAAAAAAAAACAATTCCAAAAAATCACCGACCGAATATTGTCGGTACACGACCGATTTCAAAATACGTGGTGATGTTTTTTGGGATTTAACGCCTTGTGTTTCTATTTTGCTTTTAAACAAAAGAAATAATAATTACCGACCTGACATATTATCGGTCGGATATTAGATAACATTTTTGACCGATTTTTTTAAATCGGTCGGTGTACCAGACCGATTTCGGTCGGCTGTATAGGTTTTTTAAAAAATAAAAAAAAGCCTATTTTTTTTTCTTTCTTCTCTCTTTTTTCTTCGTGACCCTTTCTCATTTCTTGTCTTCTTTCCGTTTATCCTCTCTCACTCCATCTTCTCGTCACTTTCAACCCTACATTCTCTATTCAAACTCCCTCTCATCCTCTCCCTTCACCACGCTTCTCGACTCTCGACGTCTCAACCTCAGCACCTCCTCCTCCACTCTCCTAATCGTCTCGGGTTGATTCGCCATCCATCATCCTCTCCTCTCCTCCTCTCGCCACATCTCTCCGAGTTGATCTGGTAATTTTTCAGTTTTTTTAAACTCTTTTCTTCTAATTTCTTTTAGATCTAGGGTTTCTTTCATTTTACGTTTCTTTTGTTGTTGATTTGTTGTCTTCTTTTTTTCTGTTTTTTTATTTCCAGATTTCGAAAATTAGCGGTTTATTGGAAATCTGAATCTTATGTTCATAGCCTTGACTTAACTCGATTATTAGATTAGGAATAGTATTTGGTAGATTTGGTTTCCTCACTGCACGGATTCGGAGTTTTTTGATCATCATCAAGTCATTGTTGTTTCATACAACTGCTTTGGACAAAGATGTTTTATTAATTCCAATATTCGTTATAATTTCTCGTTCCAACCTCACTTATTTGAAAATAATTACTGCCACCAAGGATAGACCTGTGTTTTCTTTTAAATGAGTATTTTGAGGATGACAATGTGCTAATTGATAAGTGTGAAAGTGTATCTTTCTGGCTTTACTCAAACTGCGATTGATAATCGATTAACTCGATGAGATATTCGTCCGCGATCAGTAAAGTACTTTAGAGGCATTGGACGAGTCAAGTTATATTTATTCGTTGTGCATTACTCTGTATAATGCAATTGTGAAATGTTCGTGTTGAGAAATATAATGAGTAATGCTATCATTGGGGTTTGATGTAGGCATGATCGGTGCAAGGCTGCAGATATTCTTTCTTAGAGAAGGATCATGAAGATTTTCCCTAAGAAGGTTTATGACTGACATGAGAATCAGGAGATTACTCAGTCTGAGATAGGTACATGTTTGACACTAAGGTTATAATATTAGGTACAATTGGTTGCGATGAGTGCTGTTATAGTCATCATGGTGGGGAACTATGCATTGGAAGTGGATCTGATTATATAATTGCTGACAGGGAACTCGAAGTTTGTTGTCTGACTATGAAGATAAATAAGTCGGAAGGACTAAAACATGTTTGGAATGACTAAGGATCTATTGAGAACAATCCTTGTTGGTAACAAGCTGCAGTTAACGAACTCAAATTAACTCAGCGTACGAATACCGGGAATTAGAATAGGGTGTTGTACATTCAATCGGCTGAATTTGTCCTTATGAAACACTTGTGGAATGGCATCTGAGGTTCTTTTGCACTACGTTTGATTTGATAGACCATTACAATTTGTATATATCGTTAAACCCTCGGTTGTATGTTATTGTTAATGTTGATTGTACGGAGTATATTATTAGCATGACCTGTCGTTTTTTTAATCCTATTTCTTGGCTTAATTTGTGATGATTAATGTTTTGCATCTAGTTAACGGTTAGTTCCAACAGCTTTGGATTTTTGTTAGCAAGCTCAGAAACTCTCTGGTTGGATAGGAATTGACAAAAAAGAAAAAAAGTAAAAAAAAATATTCGACTGGTTGGAATTATTGTCTTATGACCTCAATTGCTCCATATAATACGATTATTTAAAAGGATCATAACTTCCCTTCAAACAACCAATTTCCAAAGATTATAATGATTTGGTATCATAATAAAACTCTATACAGTTATATAGAAAGCCCTATGAAAGAATTCTCATTGTTTCATGTAGGATTTCTATTTAGTACAACAAACATATGTGGCATGACTAAGCATTTTGGTTTTGAACAATTTTTCCTATGTGTGTTTCAAGGGTATAAGGTGATATTATGAACCGCATATGTTTGTACAATGCCGTCCTTATGACACTAATAATTTGTTTGGATAAGCTGAAGTTGGAAATGTTTTCGTCGAGATTAATGAGTTTCCTGTGTTGTCATTACTCTTCAATGTGTTATATGGGCAATTTTGATTGAGTTTCATTTCTGCCAAGAAAATATGTGCAACATTTTCTTTATGTGAAATGATACTTTTGCATTTTCAGATTTAAATGCTGTGGCCATTAATTAGTATGGGATACTCCGATATATCCGACCTGGTTTGTACTTCCCTGCAGCGTCAGAAGGTAACAGATCTGTTACTTTTTATCTCAGAACAGTGACTTTGTAGATTTTGTTTAGCATGCCAGCTTTATGCAACAAACTCCTAATAGGACAGTAGCTCTGAGTTAATGTAATCAGCGATTTGTCCTTGCAAACTCTTCTACCTATACCTTTAGTAACTCCGACTTCTTTGATCATACTTTTGTTAATGTTAAGCATTCTGATATCTTATTTTGTGACTATCATAGGGATCAATCGAAAAAGTTAGTTGATAGAAATCATCAAAATCAATCTCAATGAAAAATTTCTGTTTTGATGTTGGTGTGACAAATAAATGCCTATAGAAAGTGGTTAGATTGGTTTTCCTCATGCACGGATTCAGTCGGAGTTCTCTGTACTTGTATCATATCATCAAGGTCAGATGGTGTTGTTTCAGTAAACTGCTTTTGGCAAGCATGGTTTTTATTTATGTCCATATCTTGTATACGCTCTAAACAAACAAGTTTTTCACTATTGTCGGAATTTAATCTTTGAAATACTATCTCGTTTCTTGTGTGGATGTCTGTTTAATGAATTTTGGTTAGATTACTCTTGTTCATGATGCAGGCTCTTGCCAATAGTTCAAAGGATGAAGGGAGAGTTTCCTGGGTATCGTACTTGGCCAATTGAATGCCAGCATCGTATTGATAATAAATTTATAATTCTGAATTCTGCTTGTTCTGTGCAATTATTTATTTAATACCAATATATTGATAAATTTAATCTCTGTATCCACTTTACTACTGTTCTTTATTACTCATAATGTTGAGCTAATTCTGGGTCTCCTAGGATTATCTCCAGTGGTGGGTTATGTTCTTTTATTGCTTACCTAGATATCTTAGCTTTTGTTTTGTTAACATATTTTCAAAATAAAAGGTATATTGTAGAAAACGCAAAACTTCAAGGGTATTTCATAGAAAATTCCAATCTTTAATCATGTATGATTGCTTGTAGACTCAAGAATAATGGGGGACGTAAGGAAGATATTTGTTGGTTTAGGCCTTTTTAATCAAAATTTGGTTCAATATTTGTTGTTTTTCATTTGAAGTAAAAAAATTAAGAAATGATCCATTAGGATCCATTTAGGACCCGGATCTGGATTCGGAGCCTAAAACTTAAGACCCTGATGGATCTGGGTAGGGTCTGGATCCGGGTAGGGTCTGGATCCGGGTAGGATCTGGATCCTATCCTAAAAAACGGATTCGGGTCTAGATCCTAGAGGACCCTACCCGGATCCGGTCCATTGCCATCACTAAGCGTACCTGAATCCATGAGAATTGTGTTGTATACAAATCGCCATTTGGGTTTAGTCTTCCAATAGTCACCCACACTAGGGTTTTCTCTCTATTGATTGGATGATATGAGAGACTYATGTTTGTGCTATTGGGGATCATAACCCTTGATGTCTATTTATAATGAAACCCTTTCCTAAACTTCCTATCATGAATTAGAAAAGGCCCAATGATCTCTACACATATAATATTAAGCCCATATTAATAAAAGACGTAAATAAGCCCAATAATATTATTTAACTTTATTGGATCACTTTATTTGGGCCGAACCATATGATAGCACAAAATACAATTATGAATGAATTGCACATYTAATTGTATGTAAGTCCATAAAATTTCCAATAAAACATACTATGATACTAGGATGCAAAGGGCATCATTGCCAACCTAAAAGGCACCTTCTAGGAAGGGTACTCAAAGCAGGCTAATCCTCTGCAGTATCCCAGTAGCTTAAAAGCTAAACTAGGACAAAATGGCACTAAATTGTAAACCAAGCCCRATCACTAGCCTTAGGGCCTYTTTACTTTAGCTTATTTTCAATTCAGTTCAGTTCAGTTCAYTTCAATTGAGTTCAGTTCAGCTTAATGATTTTTACTAACTAATTAATCTTAAACCACAAATATTATTATAATTTCATTATGAAAGTTGGTTTGTAGTTTGCTTAACCATGTTCTTTCTATAGTTCAATACATTAATCGTAAGTTAAATAAAACAGGGTCGAATAAGTAATACTAATACTTATACATTATATTTAGTCATTTTAGTAGCAATAATATTATTATAATGTACGTATAAAGTTAGTAATACTGTACAATAAGATGAAATATAAAAAATATCAAATACATTCATACTTTGCGTGAGAAATGAATAATTTACGAACGGTATACATATATACAACTATACATCGGGCTCACAAGTCACATTATATGAATTTTAACAATATTAATCATAATTAAATAATTCCGTTCAATTCAATTCAAGTTAGTTCAGTTTAGCTCCGTTCAGTTGAATTCAGTTCAGTTCAGTTCAGTTCAGTTCAGTTCAGTTCAATTCAGTTGATTTCAGTTAATGTAAAGGACCTTAGTCTTCCTAGGCATAACAACACTAATTCTCTAGAAAACTAATTGTTTTACAAGTGTAATACTAATTTCAGGTCTAAGATGGTATGCTCCCAAAAGCCCTATTTCTTTGATAGGAGATAGAATACATTAATGTAACAAATGCACTTTGAATAACTTTGTGTCTGAACTGTTGTCAGAGACTACATATCCACCTTAAATAATTGCGATATGGTTTATAAATTTGTATAGAATATATGAAGAAATCCATTTGCATTCCCATTGTAATGTCATTACATCATTAAAAGTCAATTTTCTTCTTAAAATTTGATTTCCACTTAATATCACTCCCTCAAAGTGTAATGAAATTCCTATTAAATTGTATCTGCATGGAGAGAAAAACAAAGTTGGAAGGCAATTGCATTCTCCATATTAATTTTAAGAGTTCTTCCCAATTTAATTACACTAAAAATTCATTCTCATTCTCATCATTAGTTCCAAATAACCAAACGGACTATTAACGATTTTTTATTTAAGAACTACATGACATTTAATTTTTGTACTTTCCATATAAGGTAAAAATGCCAAAATTAAGAGACAAAGTTTCTCACTATTTCTAAAATGGGAATTAGGAATACATACATGATGTCTACCTAAATACAACAATTTAATTTTGGGGAAAGGAGAGTCAATTAATCGACAAGAAATTGAAAAGATAAATCAACAATTTGAAGAGAAAAATTAAACAAATAAAACCAACCTTTTTTTAAATAATAATTTTAAAATTTATGCATAAAATCACAAATGGCTTACATAAAAGTACTAAGGGCATCTCTAATGGAAGCTACAAATAGTTGTAGCTTACTTTTGGCATCAATTATTTAAACTGATATATTTCAAGCTACAATGTATTACAACGGTTAGCTACAATGGATTGTAGCTTACTAGAAAAATAAAAAGAATAAAAAAAACAAAATTTCATATGTCATGATTTAAAGGGATGATGTTTTGTTTTACAAAAACAAGCAGTACTGCTAGTTTGAGCAGGGTTGCTCATATAAGTACATCTCATTTTTCACTCCAATGACAAAGCTACAAGCTTAGAATTTATTTAATTTGCAAGCAGGTCCCTTCTTTGTACCATTGGAGATGCTCTAAATGAGCATTAATTGAAGCTCTACGAAACCCGTCTTTCTAAGGTCAAGATAAGGAAAAACCAATGATTTGATTTCTTTTAGGATTGACTCAGTATGTACAGTTAGCTGTTTGCTTAAACATAGACACAGTTCCATACTTTCATCTTTGTAGTTTCATATAGGCTACAAAAACAGATATTATAGAAACACACAAGCAGCAACTTCTCTAAAACATAGGCTTACAAAAACAGATATATAGAACACACAAGCAGCAACTTCTCTACAAAACATGATAAATGTATCCCAGAATGTGAAAAAGCGCTTACATCTTTCATATACGGAACAAATTACAGTAGATCATTTCCTGAAGTAAATAGGGAGAAAAAGATTAAAAGAATTCAATGAATCTCATTCGACATATTATTAGGTAATTGTGTATAGACAGATCATAGTCCCATTTTCATTATCTCACGTTTGCATTTTGTGATATCCGTCACAGCATAAGTTGCGAAGAAGCAACTTTTCACTGAAGACTCATAAGATTGTACAGCATGAGTTAGTCTTCTTTGCTTGCTTGTAAAACATCTGCTCAAAATAACAAAATTACATTAAAAATCATCCTGGCAGTAATTGAAATGTCAAAGGAAGATTTCCAATATGCATTAGGCAGAAATTATTCCTGTTAATGCACATAAACTAAAAGTGAACAACCTGTAACTGAGAAGATATGGAACCATTCTATGACAAAACATAAGATCTTAAAACTAGTAAAATATCATCAATCTTGTTCTCAGTCATCCATGATTGGTTTTCCTCTAGCAATTAAACATTCTTTCAACCTTAAAAGAAGTTCAAAACATGATAAAGTTCCTACAGACATTTATTAGTTATCCAATCCTAAACATGAAAAGAAACCACCATTGCAGCATTGCGCTAAATTTTAGCCATCACATTAAACACAAGCAAAGAAAAATTTTAAAAATGGAGAATGCATTTGCCTTATTTTATTGTTATTGTTGAGGAAACTGAAGAAGAAAGAACGGTAGAGTCGTTGCTCATCACCGGAGCTCTCTCCCTCCTCTGTCTTCTTCTATTTTTTTTTTTAAATAAACAATTTTTGCCGGGTTGATTTCTTTTCCCCGGATCCGACCCATATTCCGCGTCGTGTCGACCAACCTTTATTATTTTGACTTTTACAATTAGTAATGACAAGGGGACACTTTTGTTTAAAAAAATCCAATCCAAATCATATTTGTTAAACAATTTATATTAGAAAATCTTAAATTCATTTAATAAAAAGAAAAATAACATAAAAATCTAACTATAAATTAGAGCTTATTAAAATTCAAAACATATAGAGTACAAATGGAATTTAAGATTATACTTTACATTAAATAGATTCAATACTCGGTATAGGGAAAAAGAAAAAAGAAGAAGAAAAACAATGTTACATAAAACTTTCAGATCAATTGTTTATTTATCGTTATTAATAATTTATTATGTTCAATTAATGGCCACAAGGTTAAAATCTAGTAAATTGTTATAAACGATGGGAGTGTGAGCTACGAACAGTGGAAAAGTCAAAATTTAGCCATTAAAAAGGATGGAGGAAGTATAGTGCTCTACTTCAATATTTCACCAAAAGGYAAGACAATACAAAATACCAATGTACAACTATYCAACCAGAGACTGTCATCAGCTTCTAGCAAGTGAAGAACTGACGAGACAATAGTAGCAAATTTTCAAACACAGATATTTGGCAAAAGTATAGGTACATTTACATTTAACACTAACCGGAACAGATACTTTTCTCAGTTCATGCCACATAYAAAGCTAAGCTCATTTATACAGCAAACAGTTAAAAGACTTGTAAAAWGATGATCAAGTAAATAACCTGAGAAGCAGCGCTAAGATCTGAACTCTTTTCTACCAAGCTGTCTAGCCTTTCACCACGCTCTAGCACACTATCAATAGTCTTGTGCTGTAGAAAATAAGGAAAAAAAACATAAAAAATAAAAAATAAAATTGAAGAATAAGATCAGGAGTCAAAAGAAAATGACAACCAGAAGGCAAACAAGAATTGTAAGAGTAAACATAGTGAACTTATTAAACTGCTACTTACCAACATAACCATTAGCACTGCAGATCAAAGAAATTATTAAGTTTAACCTAGTAAAAAGAACAACCAAAGTACATTGAACTAGGATTATAAGTAGCAAACTATACTTAGCACAAGTTAATATTCCATCATCTAAAACTGTACAAATTGTTTGTACTGTTAGTTATAAAAACAATTAGATTTGTGCCTGATCAAGAAACAAAATCAAAATAGACAATGAAATATACACCCCAATCAAGCTCAAAATTTTCAGAGCAAGTAAACTTGGAGACACATGGATCACAAGTAAAGCAAATCCAACTTAAGAACTATCTAGAGTACATTTCATTTTTTTTTAAAAAAAGGTTGATAAAAAACAGAAAACTAATTGTAACATGGAAGATTTCAAATCACAGTATTAGCAAATAATTAAAATCTAAAAATGTTGTGATACTGACAATAATGCCAGTACAAGAGTCTTACAAGAATAATCTTAGTCTCATCCAGCTCCCTTTGAATTTTCAGCAGCTTYTCAGCTTCAGCTGGGTCCTGCAAGATGAAGTAAAAAACAAGTTGATGAATCACAACTTGTAAGGCAAATCTTAGGAGTCAAAAAAGTTACAATAAACAAAAGAAAATAAAAAAAAAAAGGTCACAATCAATTTACAAATATAACATTAATTATCAATAGTTACTCTGAAATGTAAAAAAGCACCGTACCTGGTACTTGGCCAAGGCCTCGTTCAAGTATGGCCATGGTTGAGTGCCATCTGTAGTTGCACCCTTCCATGAATCACCAAAGTTCTTTTGATATTCATCCAGCACCTATACAGCATATCATATAAATATCCATCCATAAAATGCAGAAAATCAAGTTCTACAGTTGCATAATCAAATGATAATGTGGAGTATGCATAGTAATATGGTTTACTGTTTAGCTCAAACTTTATGAAAATACTCAGTATATAGGTAGAGATAAAGACATAAAGTTCACAACCCTCTTTGTAACATTTGTATGACAGAGAAGGAAAAAAATAAGGAGGCCTTGCTACAATTACAACTATCTTGCTCATGTCAATGAATTAAAAGGCWAAAGGTGCACCAAGGCGAAAGGATTTCCTTGGTGTGCCTCATTGAAGTGAGGCCCACTAGCCACATATACAAGAGCGAAAAAACCTCTAGAAAAAATGAAAGAAAATCTGAGGTGCCACTTAGGGCCTGTTTACTACAGCTTATTTTCAGTTCAGTTCTTAACCTAATATCTCTCTCTCATAAAATATTCACATTTTTCAGTTAACGAAAACGAACCCTTAGTGTGTAAAGTCTGTCTCTTATACACATCTAGATGTGTATAAGAGACAGACTAAGATTAGAAAAAAGAAACAATTGAAAAGCCCTTAAGAACAAATAAATCTTCTGTAATATTGTTTCAGCTCTTCTACCTCACTCTGTTCTCCGTTTTTCCTATTCTTGACTCTTCTTAACAATGACAGGCAAGGAAAGTGGACAATAGCAAATTAGTTCACGTTTGACCGACAATTCATGATTCTAATCCAGTTCACAGATCTCGTATTATTGTTTYTCACTAATCCAAAGTTACCACAAAATTTATTTCCATGTCAAAAAAGGATTAGATACTTGGTTTGTAGTACATCTAGGCRAAATGTTAGACCCAAGATCAACTTAGAACTATGATAACCCAAATTGATAAACAATAAACCACCTAATTTAGTGAATTGAAATGATAAAGAAATCTAAGAAGGCAATTTGCCAAACCTTAATTCAATACAAATGCAGGCAATTTGCCAAAATTTATTTCACCAGCAAACATCGTCTTTATGCCACTGATGTGGAACAATYATGAACAATAAGAGAACAGCACATGCTTATTGTGTATGCATGTGAAAGTATTTCATTATAATTCATGTGCGTAAAATTATTACACAAGTCAGCTATGAACTATCCATTCTTTATAATTCACAATTCTAAAATCCTTAAAATCAAAWCTATAACGTTATTTTACAAAAGGTCAACCCATCATGATGATGCATACATATAACTCCCAAGTCCCAACTTCTCCACTACTATAGCCAAAAAAGGACCAAGCCTATGTTATGTTCAACTTAAGCATTGTAGTAGTTATTTGTTTTTTTAAAATACACATCAGATTAGAAAAATTATAATCATATTAGAATAGAAAAGAAAAATTCAACACAGATGAGATCCAAAAAAATTTGACGGACTGGACATACATACAAGAGAACAACCAAGCATAACTATTTTTTTTCCAAATGAAGACACATTTTTTTTGTGCGCTGTTGAAAAATTAATTAGAAGATCTAACAAATTAGGCCGTTTTTAGCCCCTTAAGTAAATTAAATATGGAATTAGGTTAAGTTGAATAACGTTTTCACATAACATGCTCAGCAATCCATTCTAATTGCAGCCTAACTTGCACAACCATTGTTATTAATTTTCTTTGG
>SNQN01013843.1:0-12116 GCA_008642245.1 Bassia scoparia | reverse complement strand
TCTCATCTTCTACCAACTTGAATTAGACCATCTTCTCATGATCAGCATATAATATCTTAATCTACTGTTTGTGTGAAGCTGGGCAAGTTGAAGATGCCATAAAATTCCTCTCTGGTCTTGTAGCAAAGGATTTGCAGCCTAATGTCAAAACATATACCATTATGATTAATGGTTTCTTCAAGAAGGGTCTCATGGATAAAGCTATTCAATTATTGAGGAAAATGGAGGAGAGCGGTTGRTTCCCAAATGAGCRTACCTATAATACACTTATTAGAGGATTTATTCTAAACAATGACTTATCCAATGCATTATACTATCGTGATCTTATGGTTCAAAAGGGATTTGAAGCTGATGCTGATACTTTTGCATTAGTTGTTGGTGGAAGCTCAAGTGATTCATCCAAGGACCTTCTTCAACAGTTTTTAAAGTGACTTGTCTTTACAGGAAGGTTGCAACCTTTGAGATGGAGTGGTTTCTGATCTTTTTGTTGTTGGTGCCATCTYTTTCGGGTATCATACTGATGTCCTGTTTTTCATTTATACTTCATAGTTTGTCGTTCTTGAAATGATACGATGAGTTTTGTGGGTGCTTAACTGCACATAACATGTCAATTTTATTTACTTCGCCTTTTGTCCATTGTTCCATGTTACCCTGTAGCTTTTCCTTCTTAAACTGGTGATTGTGGTGAATTTGGTGCCCTCTTTCATTTTTTTTTTAATTCATCTTCTTTCCTCTTGTTTCATGAAACACAACATCCTGAATCATGCWTTTACTTTTAATATTTTGTATTTCAAGTTCTGAGTTTCTGACCTTCATTAGTGCTTGATTGCTTGTATTTCTGTACTATATTTTTAAAAGAATGACTTAGGAACTTGTTCAAATATCTGTTTGATCGGTATTATGTTTCAGTTTAGCTCAAGTATATTTTCTAAGTGTAAAGAAGGATTTTTCTTTGTAGGAAGAGCTTGTCATTCTGCATATTTGTCGTGTGGGAAACAAAAGTCTGCATTTATTGATGCTTATTACATACTCATTGTTACATTCGAGACCTTAAAATGGAGAGTTTGTTGCTGAAACATTGAAATAGAAGTGTCAAAACGTCGAGGCATTTCTTGAGGTAGTATCTGCTTCTTGGTTATGTGGCTGTTTGCTCTTGCTGATTTAGATAGATTTTTGTTGGTATTAATTTTATTGTGACTGATTGCACTCTCAAATTGATCCTTCTAATGCCTCTCTCTCTGTCTCTCTCTGTAGATGATGTCGAAGAACTTGGATTGAGGGCTGATGCAGAAGACAATAGAGAAAATGAAAGAGGAGACCTGCATCATAAAACTATCAAGAAAACTCTATCGATCTGTCGAATTTACTGCTTATTAGCTAGACAGCTATCTTAGATCTTATGAAGTTTTCGTTTACGACAATAATGCATCAACTTGAACATACCCAACTTCAACTCTCRMYGAGAATTAATGCTCTCGGATTCWATGTCCTGCTATTTAACCGTGTCATAGAATCTTGGATCCTTTACTATTCCCTTGGTAAAAAWTCTCTAGGAAATATGTACCAACAAACAGAAATTTTATGATGTGAAGCAGTTATGCTAGAATTAGGGGTGTTTAAATCGGATCACAGGTTGATCGYATCGGATATTTTGAACATCCCTAGCTAGAATAGGCGATATGAAACTGAGTGTCCTCAATTTTCTTTTGTGAAACAGTTCTCCGTATGTGGTTAGATTGCTAGTTCAATCTGTAAGAAATTATTTTGTACTCATTCAACTACTATCTACTTATTATTATTAGTTTTTTTGACAAGTACTATCTGTTTATTAAGATACAATAGGAATTGTTTCATTTAAGATTTGTTTGTCACAAATTATGAAACATGTACTTATTGCTAGAAACTTCATTCGTTATTTTTTTTTTAAATAATTGTAACCATGTAATATGTGAACACCTTTGGGTGAATGGGTGTGGGTTTTTTTTAAAAAAAAATAATGAAAATAAGAAATGAAGATTTCTATTTTATGTTATGTGTTTTTTTGACAAGTTTTAAAAGTTACGCTAGCTTATGTAATAATCTACCTTTTTCGTTTCTTTTTGTTTGTCTTGTTTGGAATCGGAGAGAATTAAGAGAAAAAAATCTTTAATTAAGAGAAGGGGTTAAGATAATCAGATTTTTACTTGAAAAAAAGTTATTGTCTTTTTATCTAGTATAATAGGAAAAAGTAAAAAATGTATTTTGGAAAGTTAATTTTGGGAGTAATCTAGATAGTGATTAAAATTTTATTTAATATGATAGATGAAAAATAATAAATATGGTTCATTTATTTATTGAATGAATAAATGAACCATATTTATTAGAAAAATTTTAGACAAGACAAACATTTAGGAATTCCAACTAAGGAAACAGGACAAACAAAAGGGAAAAGGAGGGAGTGTCGTACTCCCTCCGTCACGCAATTATAGAAAAAATTGACTTTTCACGTATTTTAAGGAAGAGATTTAACCCAGTAAACGATCAAATTAATAAATAATTATAACACAATAAACATAACATCTTATTCTTCATTATGTTAGAATTATTTTGATTAATTTGATCGTTTACTAGGTTAAATCTCTTCCTCAAAATACGTGAAAAGTCAACTTTTTCTATAATTGTGTAACGGAGGTAGTACTACATATTAGTGATATTACTAAAGCAAAAACTAAGGAGAACACATGTTACCACCTGATTAAAAGTCTTCTCTCCAAAATTTTATTTTTAATGTTTTTTGTAAACTTACTAATATAACACACTAAATCTAAAATTTAGAATTTTTTAAAATTCTGATTAAAGAATTTGTCTATCAATAGCTAACAAAGAATATATTTTTTTAAAAAAAAATTAGTAGAATTTATATATAATAATATATAATTTTTTATAAAATTGCAATATCAATCAATATAATTAAAGACATTGACCAAAATCTATTTTTTTAAGCAAAATTTTGACAAAGACATTTTTTTTATTACTCCCTCCGTAACGAAAAACTTTCAACAATTGTATTAACACGCTTTCCAATGTAAAATAAGGTAATTGTGGATTATGTAGGATATTAGTGTAGTGGTCCCCAAAAAAATGTAATACAATTGAGGTTTAAATTGAATATTAGTATAGTGGTCCCCAAAAAGATAAGGTAATTGTGGGTTAAATGAGATATTTATATTTAAAAATTACCAAATAAGGAAAGTTGTACAATTGTTGAAAGTTTTTTGTTACACCCAAATATAAAAGCTGTTGAAAGTTTTTCGTTACGGAGGGAGTATATCATAATATTATTACTCGATACTAGACAATGTCGCAATAAAATCATAATGAATTTTATAAAACACATACAACAATAGTAAATCAATTTTATATACTCCGAAACCCCCTAAGTTTCAGCCTCAATTTTTTTTTTTTTTTACAATGGGTTCATATGATTATATGATGAACCCACGCCAAAATTGAAGCCCAAAAGAGTCCATATGGGATACATCTTAATTCGAAAACAACAAACCGACAAATTAAAACGTCGAAACACAAAATTTGAGGCTAAAAATTGATGTTTTGGCGACCCAGCTCGGTTTAACCAATAACTTCTCCCACACCTTAAGGTTGATGTGGGATAATTACTCGCCAAATTTTAGCCTCAAATTACGAGTTTTGTGCCTCCTACAAGTGTTTTAGCATTTTGTTATTCGTGGATTCAAAAGTATCTAAGGGCGACAAATGGGTCATGTCGTGTCGGGTTCATGTTCGTGTCGAAAAACCCCAACCCTATTCCGATCTGATTTTTTGTGCCAGATTTTTTAGACCTAACCCGATATAAATTTTTCTCGGGTCGACCTGATGACCCATTTTGACCTTATTTTTTATCTTCGGAAAATAATTCCATAAACAGGTATAATGAACCCGAATATGACCTGTTTTTAGGTCAACCCTAATATACCTATTGTAACTTGAATTTTTTAAGCTACTATTTGCAATACTTAGTAATACAAAGTATTTAAGTATATACCATAATAAATTAATAAAGTACCACAAGTTTACAAAATACTTCTGAATTCGAACAACCTCCCTTACTAACGGTTTGTCTAATTTTTTTGCAATGTTTAGAGTTTTTTTTGAAGAAATAAAAGAGATGGAAAAGGATTGGTGTAAAATCTGAATGAAGGAGTGGATAACGGTGGAGAAGAATAGAGTTTTTTTAGATTCTTTTCATTATCTTTTAAGTTGGACAGTTTTTATTTTTCGTGTTGGTTTCGTGTCAAAAATTTCAACCTGAACCTAACCTTTTATTTCAGGTCGTGTTCGTCTCGATCCATTTTCAATTCGTGTCAAAAAATTCAAACCTAACCCGCCTTTTTAAATCGGGTTCGTGTCGTGTCAGCTTTTGCCTCCCTTAAAAGTATCCCATATGGTCTATTTTGGGCCTCAAATTTTGTGTGGGTTCATAATATGATCATACGAACCCATGGTAAATTTTCGGCAACTTTTATGAAAATTATCGAGAAGTTGATTTTTGTGATGTATAATTCACGTATTTCGCTTAAAAATCGACATTTCGAAGACCAAACAGTCAGTCACGGTGTAACCAATAATTTCTCACACCTTAAGGGTGATGGGGGGATGGGTACTCGACAAGTTTCACCAACAAATGACGAGTTTCGTGCTTCCTACGAGCGTTTCGACGTTTTGTCGATTTGTCGCTCACAGTCTCAAAAGTACCTCATATGGACTCTTTTGGGCCCAAAACTTGGCCCAGGTTCATCACATGTTCACATGAACCCATGATAAATTTTCGGAAAACTGTTTGGAATCCATTTTCATGATGTATAATCTACGTTTTTTCCTAAAAAAAGTTTCAGAGACTCGATTCAATTTAACCCATAAATTCTCCCAAATGACCTAAACACGTTTCACCCACAAATGACGAGTTTCGTGCCTCCTACAAGCGTTTCGACGTTCTATCAATTTTTAGTTCGCGGAATTAAAGTGCCCCATATGGACTCTTTTAGAGCCCCAAATTTGCCTTAGATTCATCATGTAATCATATAAATCCATGGTAAAAAATTCGGAAATTTTTCCAAAAATTTTCCGGAGACCTTATTTTCATGATACACATTTTTCGGCCAAAAAATAATATCTCGACGACCCAGCTCGAATTTGTCCAGAATTTCCGTCAGAACTTGGCAGTCATAAGAAAAGACTATTCCTACAATTTTGTACCCAAATACTAAACATACTGCCTCCTACGAATGTTTTAACATTTTCTCGTTTTTTCTTTAACGGACTCAAAATCCCCCCGCATGAACTCATTTGGCTATCAAATCTTCCTTAAACCCATCATATTATCATATGAACCCATGATAAAAATTTCGACAATTTTTCGAAAAATTGTCCGAAATCCTCATTTCAATGTTGTATAATCAAGGTTTTTCAGTCAAAAAATGACTTCTCGGCGACTCGATTCGAATTTGTCTGGAATTTCAAGCACGCCTTCGCGGTCATGAGAAATGACTATTTCAACAGTTTTTTTTTACTCAAAAGTTCCCCGTATAAACTCATTTGGCCACCAAATCTTCCTTGGACCCATCATATTATCATATGAACCCATGATAAAAATTTTGGCAATTTTTAACGAACTCAAAAGTCCCCCGTATGGGCTCATTTGGCCCCCAAATCTTCTTCGGACCCATCGTATTATCGTACGAACCCATGGTAAAAATTTCGTCATTTTTTTGAAAATTATACGGATACCTTATTTCAGTGAAGTATAATATCCACGTTTTTTGACCAAAAACTTGATACCTCTGTGACCCGACTCGAATTTGTTCGAAATTTCTGTGACACATTCGCGGTCATAAGAAATGACTATTTCAAAAGTTTTGTAACCAAATACTAAGCATACTGCGTCCTACGAGTGTTTCGATATTTTCTTGTTTTTTCATTAACGGACTCAAAAGTAATCCGTATAGACTCATTTGGCCCCCAAATCTTCCATGGACCCATCATATTATCATATGAACCCATGGTAAAAATTTCGGCAATTTTTTCGAAAATTGTCCGAAGACCTCATTTCCTTAATGTATAATCCACGTTTTTCGGCTAAAAAATGACATCTCGTCGACCCGGCTCAAATTTGTCTGGAATTTCTGTCACACCTTCGCGGTCATGAGAAATGACTATTACAACAGTTTTATACCCAAATAATAAGCTTATTGCCTTCTACGAGTGTTTCGACGTTTCTCATGTTTTTCTTTAACGGACTCAAAAGTCCCCGTATGGATTTATCTGACCCCTAAATCTTCCTTGGACCCATCATGTTATCATGTGAATCCATGCTAAAAATTTCGACAATTTTTACGAAAATTGTTCGGAGACCTCATTTCAGTGATGGATAATATGCGTTTTTCGGCCAAAAATTAACATCTCAGCTACCCGGCTTGAATTTGTCCGGATTTCTATCACACTTTCGCGGTCATAAGAAATGACTATTCCAACAGTTTTGTACCCAAATACTAATCGTATTGCCTCCTATGAGTGTTTCAACGTTTTCTCATTTTTTTCATTAATGGACTCAAAAGTCCCCATTATGGACTCATTTAGCCACCAAATCTTCTTTGGACCCATCATATTATCATATAAACTCATGATAAAAATTTCGGCAATTTTTTCGAAAATTGTTCGGAGACCTCATTTCAATGATCGATAATGTGCGTTTTTCGGCCCAAAATTGACATCTCAGCGACCCGGCTTGAATTTGTCCAGATTTCTATCACACTTTCGCGGTAATGAGAAATGACTATTCCAACAGTTTTGTACCCAAATACTAAGCGTACTGCCTCTTACGAGTGTTTCAACGTTTTCTCGTTTTTTATTTAACGAACTCAAAAGTCCCCCGTATGCACTCATTTGGCCTTCAAATCTTCCATGGACCCATCATATTATCATATGAACTCATGGTAAATATTTCGTCATTTTTTTGAAAATTGTCCGGATACCTAATTTCAGTGAAGTATAAAATCCTCATTTTTCGACCAAAAATTGACATCTCTGCGACCCGACTCGAATTTGTTTGTAATTTTTGTGACACCTTCGCGGTCATGAGAAATGACTATTTCAACAGTTTTGTAACCAAATACTAAGCATACTGGCTCCTACGAATGTTTCGATGTCTTCTTGTTTTTTCATTAACGGACACAAAAGTCCTCCGTATGGACTCATTTGGCCCCCAAATTTTCCATGGACACATCATATTATCATATGAACCCATGGTAAAAATTTCGGCAATTTTTCCAAAAATTGTCCGGATACCTCATTTCAGTGATGTATAATCCACGTTTTTGTCAAAAAATGACATCTCGGCGACCCGACTCGAATTTGTCCAAAATTTCTATCACACCTTAGCGGTCATGAGAAATTACTATTCCAATAGTTTTGTACCCAAATACTAAGCAAACTGCCTCCTACAAGTGTTTCGACGTTTTCTCGCTTATTTTTTTTTGTTTCACAGACTCAAAATTCCCCCGTATGAATTCATTTAGCATCCAAATCTTTCTTAGTCGTCCCATCATATTATGATATGAACCCACGGTTAAAATTTAGATAATTTTTTCAAAAATTTTCTGGAGATCTCATTTCTGTGATGTATAATCCACGTTTATCGGCTAAAAAATGACATCTCGACGACCCGGCTCCAATTTATCTGGAATTTCCGTCACACCTTTGCGGTCATGAGAAATGACTTTTACAAAAGTTTTATACCCAAATACTAAGCTTACTGCCTCATACGAGTGTTTCGACGTTTTCACGTTTTTTTTCTTTAACGGACTCAAAAGTCCCCGTATGAACTCATTTGGCCACTAAATCTTCCTTGAACCCATCATGTTAACATATGAACTCATGGTAAAAATTTCGACAATTTTTCCGAAAATGGTTCGGAAACCTTATTTCAGTGATGGATAATCTGCGTTTTTCAGCCAAAAATTAACATCTCAACGACCCGACTTGAATTTTTCCGGATTTCTATCACACTTTCGCGGTCATGGGAACTGAGTATTACAACGGTTTTGTACCCAAATACTAAGCGTACTGCCTCCTACAAGTGTTTCAACGTTTTCTCATTTTTTCATTTAACGGACTCAAAAGTCCCCCATATAGACTCATTTAGCCCCCGAATTTTCCTTGTACCCATCATATTATCATATGGACCCATGGTAAAAATTTCGGCAATTTTTCTGAAAATTGTCCGAAAACCTCATTTCAGTGATGTATAATCCACGGTTTTTGTCAAAAAATGACATCTCGGCGACCCGACACGAATTTGTCTGGAATTTCTATCACACCTTCGCAGTCATGAGAAATGACTATTCCAATAGTTTTGTACCCAAATACTAAAAAAACTGCCTCCTACGAGTGTTTCAACGTTTTCTCTTTTTTCTTTAACGAACTCAAAAAGTCAAAAGTCCCCAGTATGCACTCATTTTGTCCCCAAATCTTCCATGGACCCATCATATTATCATATGAACCCATGGTAAAAATTTCGACAATTTTGACGAAAATTGTCCGGAGACCTCATTTCATTGATGTATAATCCACGTTTTTTTTAGCAAAAAATGACATCTCTGCGACCCGGCTCAAATTTGTCTGGAATTTCTGTGACACCTTCGCGGTCATGAGAAATTACTATTACATTAGTATTATACCCAAATACTAAGCTTACTGCCTCCTACGAGTGTTTCGACGTTTTCTCATTTTTTTTTTCTTTAACGGATTCAAAAGTCCCCGTATGAACTCATTTGGCCCCTAAATCTTCCTTGGACCCATTATGTTATTATATGAACCCATGGTAAAAATTTCGACAATTATTCCGAAAATTGTTCGGAGACCTCATTTCAGTGATGGATAATCTACGTTTTTCGTCCAAAAAGTGACATCTCAGCGACCCGGCTTGAATTTGTCCAGTTTTCTATCACACTTTCGCGGTCATGAGAAATAACTATTCCAATAGTTTTGTACCCAAATACTAAGCGTACGCTTCCTACGAGTGTTCCAACGTTTTCTCATTTTTTTCTTTAACGGACTCAAAAGTCCCCTATATGGTCTCATTTAGGCCCCGAATCTTCCTTGGCCTATCATATTATCATATGAACCCATGGTAAAAATTTCGGCAATTTTTTCCGAAAATTGTTCGGAGTCCTTATTTCAATGATGGATAATATGCGTTTTTCGGTCAAAAAGTGACATCTCAACGACCCGACTTGAATTTGTTCGGATTTTTATCGCACTTCGCGGTCATTAGAAATGACTATTCCAATAATTTTGTACCCAAATACTAAGTGTACTGCCTCCTACGAGTGTTTCAACGTTTTCTCAATTTTTCTTTAACGGACTCAAAAGTCCCCCATATGGACTCATTTAGCCCCCAAATCTTCCTTGGACCCATCATATTTCCGAAAATTGTTCGGATACCTCATTTCAATGATGGATAATGTGCGTTTTTCGACTAAAAAGTGACATCTCAGCGACCCGACTTGAATTTGTCTGAATTTCTATCACACTTTCGTGGTCATGAGAAATGAATTTTCCAACAGTTTTGTACCCGAATACTAAGCGTACTGCCTCCGACGAGTGTTTTAACGTTTTCTCGTTTTTTCTTTAACGAACTCAAAAGTCCCCTGTATGCACTCATTTGGCCTTCAAATCTTCCATGGACCCATCATATTATCATATGAACCCATGGTAAATATTTCGTCATTTTTTTGAAAATTGTTCGGAAACCTCATTCAATGAAATATAAAATCCACATTTTTCGACCAAAAACTGACATCTCTGCGACCCGACTCGAATTTGTTTGTAATTTTTGTGACACCTTCGCGGTCATGAGAAATGACTATTTCAACAGTTTTGTAACCAAATACTAAGCATACTGGCTCCTACGAATGTTTCGATGTCTTCTTGTTTTTTCATTAACGGACTCAAAAGTCTTCAGTATGGACTCATTTGGCCCCACAAATCTTCCATGGACCCATCATATTATCATATGAACCCATGGTAAAAAATTCCGAAATTTTTTCCAAAAATTATCCGGAGACCTCATTTCAATGATGTATAAATGTATAATCCACGTTTTTTTTTTGTCAAAAAATGACATCTCGGCGACCCGGCTCGAATTTGTGCGGAATTTCTATCACACCTTCGCGGTTATGAGAAATGACTATTCCAATAGTTTTGTACCCAAATACTAAGCAAACTGTCTCCTATGAGTGTTTCGACGTTTTCCCTTTTTTTGTTTAACGGATTCAAAAGTCCCCCGTATGGATTCATTTGACCCTTAAATCTTAAATGGACTCATCACATTATCATATGAACTCATGGTAAAAATTTGGCAATTTTTCTGAAAATTATCGGAGACCTCATTTCAGTGACGTATAATCCATGTTTTCCATCCAAAAATTGACATCTCGGCGACCCGGTTCGAATTTGTCTGAAATTTCTGTCACACTTTCGCGGTTATGATAAATGACTATTCCAACAGTTTTGAACCCAAATACTAAGCTTACTGCCTCCTACAAGTGTTTCGACATTTTCTCGTTTTTTCATTAACGGACTCACCCCGTATAGACTCATTTGGCCATTGGCCCCAAATCTTCCTTGTACCAATCATATTATCATATGAACCCATAGTAAAAATTTCGGCAATTTTTCCGAAAATTGTCCGGAGATCTCATTTTAATGATGTATAATCCACGTTTTTCGGCCAATAAATGACATCTTGGCGACCCGGCTCGAATTTGTTCGGAATTTCTGTCACACCGTCGTGGTCATGAGAAATGACTATTCCAACAGTTTTGTACCCAAATACTAAGCATACTGCTTCCTACAAGTGTCTCGACGTTTTCTCATTTTTTTTAATGGAGTCAAAAGTCGCTCATATGGACTCATTTGGCCCCTAAATCTTCCTTGTACCCATCATATTAACATATGAACCCATGGTAAAAATTTCGGTAATTCTTCCGAAAATTGTTTGGAAACCTCATTTTAGTGATGTAAATTCACATTTTCGGTCAAAAAAGGCGACCCAACTCGAATTTGTCTGGAATTTCAGTCACCCTTTCGCGGTCATGAGAAATGATTATTCCAATAGTTTTGAGTGAGGTATGGCATCACATCCACATATGATGGCGTCACGTCAAATTTTAGCATAAAAAAATAAAGTTCCAATGATGATCAAGCATCAATGTGATGTGTAAGCTATGCAAACCAGCGAGACCCAACTCGTTTCACCATAAAATTTGGAATAGTTTTATTATTTGTACAAGAGAACCATACATATAGGATTTTCATATCAATTTATAAATGTTGGTTTGGACACTTATTCGTACGTCTCCTAATATGATGCCCCCAGACTTCATTTTAAACTCTATCTCAATTTGTGCTAAAAAAAAAAATTTCATATGCTCATGCTAATATATCACGACATATTGCCTATTTTCGACCTCAAATATTGAACATGTGCTAAGATACACCTCTTTATTTTCCCCCTAGAAACTATGGCTTGCCCACGCATTGCCCAGGCGAACTATGTCTTGCCCACGCATTGTCCCCAAGCCGCATTGTCCCCCTTGGGAACTATGCCTTGCCCACGCATTGTCCGCAAAAGTTGATGACTCGCGCTTATTAGGAATTCTAAATATTTCACCGAACTATTCAATCGATAAAAGCGACTGACGGTGTGTAGATTATTATATTGTGTAATTTTGTCTTTTGTATCACTAAAGATATCGGACTTGCAAATTATATACTTCGTATTAGGGAGCATCAAAGAAGAGAGGAAGTATTACTCTACTACCCTTAAATTACACGTCAAAAGACGAAATTATCCCTTAAACTTTTAATATTTACTCAAAATGTCATGTGTTTCATCATTTGACAATTGACATGAGTATTATCCCTTAAACTTTTAATATTTGTATTACTATATTAGAGTGAGTCAGTGAGAGTGATGAAGCTTGATCTTTAAAAGATTGTACTTTGTCACTTTCCTCAGCTCACAATTCCCTTTCTAAAACGTTTTCGATTACGATTCA
>SNQN01013841.1:0-12116 GCA_008642245.1 Bassia scoparia | reverse complement strand
ATATCCCACATTCATTTAATCATATCCTATCATTAATTCATTTTGTCATATCCTTGATTCATTTTATCATATCCTGGGTTCAAAATAACCAATCTTAATGTGATGTTGTCATATCCTTGATTCATTTAATCATATCCTATCATAGTGTGATTTTGTCATATTTTACACTTTGATCTGCAAAAAAAAAAAATAAAAAAAAATTTAATATGCAAAAAGCTCGTGGGGCCCACTGGGCTGCATTGTTTTATGCAGCACTAGGCTGCATAAAACATTCCTATGGAGGAAGTAGCCTTCCCACAAGCATGGGATAAGAAAGGTCACACACATATTTTTGTGTTTTTATGGTGTAATAACAAAGTACAATGGTGTCATATACTTGTCCTATGATGTAAAATAGTTTTTTAATGGTGTCAAAGCTTGATGGTGTAATTTTTTTGGTGGGGCGAAATTTGTGATGGTGTAAGTTAAGCTTTGAATGGTGTAATATGCATGTGAAATTACTAATTTGTCCTTGTGTTGGGCAAAATTGGTACACATACTTATGTAGGATCTACTATCATGTCCCCATAATATGTATGAGGTATAAAATATTCATCAGTTTCTGTGGTTTTTTTACGTTACAGAGGAAGTAAAATTAATACAATTTCATTAGTGTAGCTCCACTATATACTTAAGTACTCCCTCCGTCTTTTTTTACTTGCTACATTTTCTATTATAGTATGTGGATCCTACGTACATTTTTTCTTTTTTATCATTACTTTTATCATTTTTCTATACAATTCTACCCATTTTACCCTTATTTTAGTCATTATCTTAATAAATATACCTACTTTTACATGATCTCCACTCCACACATGCAAAATTCTTGGCAATTGTGCTACAAGCAATGTAGCAAGTAATAAGAGACTAAGGAAGTAATTAGTATGTGGGTCCAAATTTTCTCACTCCTTTTCTCCTTCATCCACCTCATTTTTCAATTTTCACTAACTTTGTTTCACAACCTTCCCATTTCATTTATAATAAACAATGCTAGACTTTTCCAACAATTTCTCACTCATATTTTTTAATACCCTACCCATATCTTTAAATATTAAATAATAATAATGAATTAATTTTGCTTTCCACATGTCAACACCATAATTTTTCTTATTTTGGACAGCTGCTCTAAAACCCGGGGCACCCCAGTTGTTGGGCAACATACTCTAATGCTAGGCAAGACCAAAAGAGGAGAGATAGAGCATTTGGACAAGCATGCTGCCCAGCGTTGTTAATGCTCTAAGGGCATGTTTAAGATGGGGTAATATATCAAAAGTCAATAAACTAATCTTGAGAAAACTAAGGTAATTAGAGTGACGATGAAGAGGATATGGACATTATGATGGTGAAAATGGTAAAGGGGAGAAATGGATTGGAAAAAGAAAGGGAACTATTNTGATGGTGTAATTTTTTTGGTGGGGCGAAATTTGTGATGGTGTAAGTTAAGCTTTGAATGGTGTAATATGCATGTGAAATTACTAATTTGTCCTTGTGTTGGGCAAAATTGGTACACATACTTATGTAGGATCTACTATCATGTCCCCATAATATGTATGAGGTATAAAATATTCATCAGTTTCTGTGGTTTTTTTTATGTTACAGAGGAAGTAAAATTAATACAATTTCATTAGTGTAGCTCCACTATATACTTAAGTACTCCCTCCATCTTTTTTTACTTGCTACATTTTCAATTATAGTATGTGGATCCTACGTACATTCTCTCTTTTTATCATTACTTTTATCATTTTTCTACTTCCTCCGTTTTCCAATTGATGCAACAAAGGGGTATTTTTTGTGAGACATAAAAAATTCCTTTGTTGCATCTATTTGAAAACAGAGGAAGTATACAATTCTACCCATTTTACCCTGATTTTAGTCATTATCTTAATAAATATACCTACTTTTACATGATCTCCATTCCACACATGCAAAATTCTTGGCAATTGTGCTACAAGCAATGTAGCAAGTAATAAGAGACTAAGGGAGTAATTAGTATGTGGGTCCAAATTTTCTCACTCCTTTTCTCCTTCATTCACCTCATTTTTCAATTTCCACTAACTTTGTTTCACAACCTTCCCAATTCATTTATAATAAACAATGCTAGACTTTTTCAACAATTTCTCACTCATATTTTTTAATACCCTACCCATATTTTTAAATATTAAATAATAATAATGAATTAATTTTGCTTTCCACATGTCAACACCATAATTTTTCTTATTTTGGACAGCTGCTTTAAAACCCGGGGCACCCCAGTTGTTGGGCAACATACTCTAATGCTAGGCAAGACCAAAAGAGGAGAGATAGAACATTTGGACAAGCATGCTGCCCAGCGTTGTTGATGCTCTAAGGGCATGTTTAAGATGGGGTAATATATCAAAAGTCAATAAACTAATCTTGAGAAAACTAAGGTAATTAGAGTGACGATGAAGAGGATATGGACATTATGATGGTGAAAATGGTAAAGGGGAGAAATGGATTGGAAAAAGAAAGGGAACTATTTAAACCCTTCTTTGGGGGTAATATATATTTGTTGGAGTTAAGTACTCCAAGTTGATGCTTCAAAATATGTATTTTATCCCACATTGATAGTTTGACAAAATATTCTCTTTTTTATTAAGAGGAATACACCACTACGTGTTTGAGACTTAGTGTGAGGGCTAGTATTGGACATCCCCACGTGCACCGTCGTCTGGCCCGAGCTCGTGACACTGTCTCTTATACACATCTAGATGTGAATAAGAGACAGGCTCCGACATGGTGGGGTTCCCCCTCTCCTAACTGCTCAAAGCCCCTAACGTGGCGTTTGGTACATGAAAATAAAGGGAGAGAATGAGATTATTAATTCTATGTATTGTTATTCCCATGTTTGGCAAGAAGGAATTACCATATTGAGTGGGAATGAGAATGAGGSGGCGTTTGGTAAGAACAATGGAAATGAAATAGAAGGGATTTTGATAAGATGGGGTAAGGGTAATAAAAAGTGTAACCTTAGATTATTGTTTGGTTTTATAATGGAATGAAAATTATTAGAGTCAATTTGGTTTCTTTTTGTTTGGTTTATTTAAATTATTCCTATTTTATTTAAATTAAAGGGGAAAAAATGGTACAGTCAATTAGTCACCATTTTACCAAAGTTATTGTTTTATCATTTCATCATCGTCAGAAAGCATAATCGGAAAATTCTTAGTCAATTCAGTGGATTGACAAAAATTGTCAATCCAATGGCATTTTGGTAAATAAAAATTTATTTACTGGAAGAAAAAAAATTAAAAAATTAAAATAGAAATATCATAAAATCAACTACGGAGTACAGAGTACTATATATCAAGAATAAAATCATCAAAGTAATTAACATTAGATTTTTTWAAAGAAATCATTAACARTAGTTGTACAAAATTTCTTAATTTCTCCAGAATTTTCCAAACAAATGAAAAATTTATGCAATTTTAATCAAGATAAAGAAAAGAACTTTCCATTAAAGCAGAACAAATGAAGAAGGTGGAAGAAGAAAGAAAGTGCGTGAGGAAGATTTGAGTTTTTTCATAAAAAAAATTAGAGAGATAAAATATAGTGATATTATTATGAGTGAAAGAGAACATGATGATTGATGAGCTTCAAGTTTAGGAAACATGAATTGTTTCCGCCCATTTCATAAGGGAAACAAAATGGAGGATTCTGTTTCCTCTCGGAAACGTTATCTGTTTCCATTGTGTCATACCAAACAAAAAAAAGGGTAAGGCATAAATGAATCCGTTTCCACMCTCATATTATCTTATACCAAACACCATCATTATTTAGGTTGTATTCCCCATATTTTATTACCTAGGAAGGTATCAGGTATGTAATAAAWTGGTGGAAATGAGATTATTTTRATGAAAAAACTAAAATATCCTTTCCTATTATTTGACACCACACATTACCCCACTTATGTAAGGGTAAAATGGTAAATTTTTTATTTAATTCATATTTTAATCTYATATACCTAACATGGGATTTCAAAATTTTTAATTTTATTCTCACTAATATGTCAAACAAGGGATAKAGATTATTTTTACGAATTTCCACTTTCTAATTTCAATTCCCACTCCCGTCCTATATTCCTTGAATTCTCATTCCCACTTATCAAACGCCCTGTAAWAGACAGAGATARGYCTTGAACGTTTGTAATCATGGATAATTACWATAAAATAAAAATATCAAATATTTAAATGATTTCATTATATACATGTGGTGACAACTCACAAGTAAGAACGTACTTCTTATATAAGTATATTAACCTCATTGTTCACTTAGCTTGTTCATTATTTAAGAGAACGTTGAATGTTGAGATAAATTAAGGTAGAAGAAAAACAAAAGAAACAGAAATGAGCGATACGATTTCAAAGATCTCAGATGCATGCAAAGTCCTCCAATCTGAGCTCTCAAATGATCCTGCCATTGAATTGGTTGACTTTTCTCGCCAATGGGTTGACCAGACTTTCAGAAATTTCTTCTCCAAAATTTCGGTATTCACTATACTTTTCTTTTTGATGTGATTGTTTTTTTTTTTCAAGTTAATGTGATTGTTTCTACTTATTATATATGGATTATTATTTATTTTATGAAAATATCTACTCCTTTAATTCTACTAAATTMATGCCATAAAGAAAATCCATACTATTAATTAATAATGAGAATCTTATAAATTCGCGTCAATACATAAAAATGAATACAGTCAAGTCTCAAGTGAGATCTTGTTAAAATCGTATCAACAAGTAGTTTATTAAAATCCAATTTTTATAATTTTTACTCATGTAAATTGAAATATATTTCACTTGTAAATTGTGCATTGACAAACATGCAAAGTAAAAATGGCAGGTATTTAGTAAAACAGAGGAATAATAAGTACGAAAACTTTTTCAAACACTACAAAAAACATCTTTTTGGGCGTTTCCTTGAAAATCATTTGGTGCTTGGATTGTTAGGTAATTTTTCACAATAAACATGATATTAGGTAGTTTGTTTAAAGATCGTGTCTTTATTAGGTAGTTGTGGAGTGCATATTCTGTCTCTTATACACATCTAGATGTGTATAAGAGACAGTAATATTACTCGTCAAAAAAAAACACATAATATTTTGCTTAATCTTTTTATTCCTATTATTATTTAGTTGAAACATTTTTATCAGAATGTTACCTACTCTTCTATTTATGAATTTACTAGCACTAATTGGTAATGATTATACAAAATATGTTGTGTTCAATTCATCTGGATTTTTTGATTCATGAAATTTTCTAATGTGATATGATTATTTCTAATCTAGACTGATCTAATTTGTATATTTTTTCCCGTCAAAAAAAAATGAATATTTTTGTTATAAGTACTAGCGTGTTTAAATAAGTTGAATTGAACATAACTATAGTCATTTTTTATTTATGTAGTCGGCCTTGCTTGTAGAACATAACTATAATTGTTGATCCTATTGAATTGATGAGTAACAGGGAAGCTAATCGATCAAGGGCGGCCTTCGGTTTTTGAATTGTACACACTGTTATCAGAAGAAGGACGAGAGATGAATGACGCTGAAATCCTTCATGCTTTGGCACTTGATTGGTGTATAGACTGGGTAATACAAAGTATTTCATAATACAAAAGTTATTGAAAGTATCAGATGCACAATAAGTTTATTGTACACCAAGTATATAGTGACCGTTTACATCAATATAGTGATCATTATTCACTTTACTTCAATATAGTAATAATAACAAGGGACACTATATTGATAAAAAGGTTACTATATTGACCAAAAGGGTCACTCTAATCTGATGCTTAATAATAAATTTATTGTGCACTAGATACACCTAAGACTTTGCCATCATCGTATAGACATAAATACATGATTATTACCTTAATTATTTCGAGAATCGAGATTAAAAATAAGTTTTCCATTTTTTCGTTTAGTACAAAAAAAAAATTTTAAACTAATCAATAATGATCAAATTCATGCTAGCTTCAAGCATATTTTCTTGACCTTGATGACATTTTGGACAAGCCTCTTACCAGAAGGGATCAGGATTGCTGGTTCAAAGCGCCTAAGGTGTGTGTACTAGCTATTTAGCTAAGGCCATTATTAGCCCATAGAAACTAGCTTAATTAATGTCGATAATTAATGATTCGCCTCGATTTGATCTTCAGGTTCGTATGTTCTGTGCTCAAGATGGTGTAATACTTCAACAAAGAACTCAAAGAGTGCTTAAGAAGCATTTCAGTGAAGAGACGTATTATGTGGACTTGTTAGAATTGTTTAGGGAGGTAACAACGTGCACTGTTTTAAATATTTCGTTAGTTCAAAGTTACAATCAAATATTTTTAATGGGAAATTATCTCAAGATATTTTGGTAATTTTCATATCTTATTTGTCCTTTTTTGTTCACCCACATACACCTAATCACTTAAACAAAGAGAATTTAATTACCAAAATGACATGAGATATCCACTTTTTGGTTCATCTTCGACATGAACGTGTTACTCCTATCAGGTATCTTTCGGAGAGATATCAAAGTAGTGTCTCCTCTATTACCTAAAATGCATGAGATATCAAATTAACATTAAGATCAATTTATTTACCTAAAATGTCACGGGAGACGCTACTTTAGTATTTTCCCGAGAGATACTAGTAATTACCCCTAAAAAATCACTATATCGACGAAAAGAGTTTGTATAATTCAGTGTACAATAAACTTATTGTTCACCAAATGCACCCAAGTTTTTCTCTAATATTTATTGTCTTGTCTGTTATAGGCGGAATTTCAATCAGCCATGGGACAAATGAACTATCTTCTCATCACCAATGTAGAAGAAGAAAAGAAGCTTTCAAATTTTACCTTTGATTTGTTAGTACAACACTACAACCAAACATATTCAACTTTCTAATGAATTACAGTGTATTTTTTTCTACTAACAAATATGATACTGTTTCTAAATACCGTATATTTTCTGTAGGTATTGCAGCATTGTTCACTACAAAAGATCCAAGTACTCGTTGTATTTGCCGGTAAGTTTGATTCTTAATCTCGTATTCTCTGTTTTTTTAATAGGAAATTTATCACATGTACCTCTGAACTTTTGCATTTTTTCTAAAATACCCCTCACATTTTCGACCACTTCTAAAATGTTCCTGAACTTGCAAAAAACCAAAATACAAGATTATATGCATGAATGTTGTTATCGTGTATATTTTAGCGTGACTTGCTACACACAAAACTTATTGAATAAAAGGCACCGTGGTTCAAAAATGAATTGTAGGTTGCATGTGCTTTAATCATGTCTGGAGAAAAACTTGAAGATCATCTTGGTACCAAAAGAATTTTGATTGATATGGAAAAATACTTCCAAGTCCAGGTGACCAACTCAGTTTTCAATTCTTTATTTCACAACAATCTAGTCTAATGTTATTTTTCTGTATGCTGAGACTTTGTTGCTATTTTTTTCTTCGTAGAATGACTACTTTGATTGTTTTGGAGACCCTCAATGCAACAAGGTAAGCAAGTTTATCTGGGTGTCTGGTTATATGTTATTAATTGTATGACTCACCCTGAACAGCGAGTCCTGGCTTTATAATTAAGAGAGTTCCCTTAGGTATATTACTTTATTATATATACTGTATGTATCAGACTGGAACTGACATCGAAGATTTTAAGTGTTCGTGGTTGGTTGTAAAGGCTCTTGAACTCTGTAACGAAGAACAAATAAAGATCTTACATGTAAGTTATGATCATATCTATCGTGTATTTTTAATGAATTTCTTGAGATAGTTCATTCTATAATACTATCTTCCCAAATCTGGTGAAATTAATTATGTTATGTTGTTTAGGAAAATTATGGTAAACAAGACCCTGCTTGTGTAGCAAAAGTTAACACTGTACAACTGATCTCAATCTTGAGGTAAGCTAATTAGCGTTGTGTTAATTCGAGTTCATTTATGTGCATGTTTGCTGGAATTGAATTGCTGTGATAGAGTACTATAACATATTTCTCTAAAACCAAAAGCTAAGTTGATGGTAGAGGCTCAGAAGAATGTTATACTTCGTATACTCTATCAAATCGAGTTAAATACCGTGTGTAATCTGTCTCTGAGGTTTGTAATACAATCATTTGTAGGGTGAATTCGCCGTTACGAAGGAAGAGTTATGAAAGTCTGATAAAAATCCATAGACAGGCATACTAATCACCAGCAGTGAAAGTGTTCTGAAGTCGCTGTTAGCTGAAGTAACAAGAGGCACAACATTTTAGGAATCAAGAGATAACTAATATAATTGAGGCTTTGAACTCATGCGTTGAACAATTTTTAATGTATTATACAAATGTAAGAAGATTTGCTCTTTAGAAGAGAAAAATATATACGATATCACCCGTTCATTTTGTCACATTTGATAGAGATCAATGTTTCGTTTAATATTACTTCACTAGTTTTTTACTTGTTTAATGCACAGGCGACAATTTCGGTTAATTTAATCTTTTGTACTGTAATTTTGAAAGTATTGGATACAAAACATGGAAAATGAGAATAATCAACAATTGAGAAAAATATAAAGGAAAAAAGTTTTAATAAAATTGTCACGTTGTTTTTTTGTGAAATTGTTAGAAATCAATCCAGTGACATGTTGTATGGTTCCGTAATTATGTGCAATTTTTGGGTCAAAATATGTGCTTCTTAATTAACCCAAAAGTTGCACGACATAGGACGGGTCTGATAAGGGCACACACCTACAAAATGGCGACTTTCACTGGGATAATCATCCGTTGGTTAGGTTGAAGTGGACAAATTTGACAGTTTCGAATTCCATTGATCTTTTTCATTGAATTGTTACATATTGCATTGTGACCCTTTCGAATAGGGTCACGCCTTAGGATCCATGGACTCATATAGGTATGTTTTATACTCGAGATCGCCTGAAGGGGGGAAACTACCTTGATGCATATGGTTAATTGATCATATGGATAAGGTAAGTCCTATCCCGCCCATGCTACATGTCCACGTGTTACTTGATGCAAGTACATAAGAGATAACTTGGCTACATCGTTAGTTGCTAGTGGTGAAGTTATGACCAGGCTGTACTTTAGGCGTGGTACAATTTTTGACTTAACCCAAACTGACCATAATCGTCTTGGAATCATGTTGTATATGTTTACATTGTGCTGACCCTAGTCCCTGTTCTTGACCCGACCACATTCACAATCATTTTCATGTAGTCCATGGTCATCTCTTAGTTCACATCACAGTCCTAATCATACAAGCTACCATACATTTTCCATGTTAATCGTCGTTGCCTTTCCAAAAACAAAAAAAAAAACATAAACGAAAAAAAGTTTTCAATTTAAAAAAAAAACAAAGGAAAACGCCTTGCATTCATCATAAATGCATTCTAGATAAAGATGACAAAGAAATTAGGACATGCATTCGCATTTGCCATATCTAAAGACAAGGAATTCACTAATGACCAATTCTTTCTAAAACAAGTGAAAGTTGTCAACATGGCCTTGCTCGGCCCCTAAAAACTGTCTATTTAGCCCAAGCCCAATTCATCTTTCCAAGCCCGATTCATCTTCTAAGACCAATCATCCTTCTAAGCCTAATCATCCCTCCAAGACCAATCAACCTGTCCAAGCCCAATCCATCGTTTCAACCCAACTTTTCTAACTTCCAAACCTCAAGCCCATCACCTTAACACCACAAATGGACTATGTCAAAGAACATATCCAAAACTTTTTCGACCAAGTTAAGAGCCAACTAACTGCATGCAAGCACTTCAAACTAAAATCAATGACATGGAACGAACCTCGAGCTCTTCCTTGGCCCAAGTTAGTTGAAAAGGCAATCCAAAAATTAAATCAGTGACCCCACCTTTCACGAGGTTCTCCTACACTTGATCCACCTTTTTCCAAACTACCCAAGACGTTTTCACCGAAGACATACTCAAGTTCAAACCTACCGGTGACCCTCCGGATTCCATTTAAGGGATTTAAGCCACCATGTCACTCAAGGAATTGACTCTACCCTTTTTTCAATGGTGTTCTCTCTCTCTTTGAACCAATATGCTAGAAATAAAATGTTTTTCTCGCTTCTGAGAAAGGAAACGGTTACTTAGGAGCATTGTCTGTGCATTAATGACGCGATATAAGGGTAACATTTTAACCCAAACCTCATTTCGAGAGCTCAAGATCCTTCTGCAAGGGGAGAAAGAGGGTTCACCAGCCTATTCAGCTAGATGGAGAGAAGTTGTCGCGATACTGTTTCCGCTCCCACTTAAGAAGAGATGGTCAAAACCTTCATTGACGGCCTTCAGCCAAAGTACAAAGATTATCTAAAGTACTGAGGCCTTACCACTTTCATAAAAGTTTACAATATTGGAATAGTCATAGAGGACGATCTTCTTAAGGAGACTACCGAATGGAAAAAAAGAGTTAGTTTGGATTCTAACTTTAGGATTGAGTCAGAAAGTCCCTCCACCTAGATCGTTTGTCATGTCTTTTTCTCTTTTTCATGTCTATGCCATTAGGATTAGGTTTTATTTCTACATTTTGCCTACATGTAATAAATTCATTTGGAATCAATAAAAGTTTCATTTTCCATTTTCTTTTTAGCCTCCATATAGTTTGTACTACTAACTTTAATGAAAACAAACTAACTGGAAGAATGAATCTCACAATCAAATCAACTAATGGACATTGCTGAGAGAGACCATATTTCTCAAGCTCCACAAAAGATCATTCCTTTCCCATCACTTGTATTCATTCAATCCCTTRCAACCCTTTGAGTCATAAACACTTTCACTAAACCTATCTTTCTATAATCACCCACATCTACCTAACCCTTGAGAATTCAAATGGTGTGTAAGAAAAAACATGTGCAAAAACAAGTAAGTGCAAAAAATGAAAAGAAAAATCAAAATAAAAATTCAAAGTGTTAATTCAAGTTCAATTCAAAATCCAAGTTCAAATGCAAAAATCAAAAAAGCACACTACGCACCAGGGGGGGCTACATTGGGAACTTTGAGCCTTTTCCCTTTCTTTCTTAACCCTTAACCATAGTGTTGAGTTCCTTAAGTTTTGAATGATGACAAACCATTACAGGAAACAGGATGATTAAAGTATGAATATTGTTGGNTTTCAATTTAAAAAAAAAAACAAAGGAAAGACACCTTGCATTCATCATAAATGCATTCTAGATAAGATGACAAAGAAATTAGGACATGCATTCGCATTTGCAATATCTAAAGACCAAGGAAATTCACTAATGACCTAATTCTTTCTAAAACAAGTGAAGTTGTCAACATGGCCCTTGCTCGGCCCTAAAAACTGTCTATTTAAGCCCCAAGCCCAATTCATCTTTCCAAGCCCGATTCATCATTCTAAGACCAATCCATCCTTCTAAGCCTAATCCATCCCTCCAAGACCAATCCAACCTTCCAAGCCCAATCCATCGTTTCAAACCCAAACTTTTCTAACTTCCAACACCTCCAAGCCCATCACCTTAACACCACAAAATGGACTATGTCAAAGAACATATCCAAAAACTTTTCGACCAAGTTAAAGAGCCAACTAACTGCATGCAAGCACTTCAAACTAAAATCAATGACATGGAACGAACCTCGAGCTCTTCCTTGGCCAAGTTAGTTGAAAAGGCAATCCAAAAATTAAATCCAGTGACCCCACCTTTCACGAGGATTCTCCTACACTTGATCCCGACCTTTCTTCCAAACTACCCAAGACGTTTTCAGCCGAAGACATACTCAAGTTCAAACCTACCGATGACCCCCGATTCCATCTTAAGGGATTTAAGACCACCATGTCACTCAAAGGAATTGACTCTACCCTTTTTTCAATGGTGTTCTCTCTCTCTTTGGAACCAATATGCTAGAAATAAAATGGTTTTTCTCGCTTCTTGAGAAAGAAACGGTTACTTGGGAAAGCATTGTCTGTGCATTAATGACGCGATATAAGGGTAACATTTAAACCCAAACCTCATTTCGAGAGCTCAAGATCCTTCTGCAAGGGGAGAAAGAGGGGTTCACCACCTATCTAGCTAGATGGAGAGA
>SNQN01013840.1:0-12121 GCA_008642245.1 Bassia scoparia | reverse complement strand
GAAATGAAGATAAAAAATGAAAAAATTGAAAAACGTTAAAACGTTAATCACAGCCTACATATTTACATGGAACAATTAAATAGTGAGTTTCTACATGTTTGTTAATTAGATCGAAACTCGTAATAGTTTTAATAGATTGAAAAAGGAGTATGTTTATGGCGAGTAATCTCAGAAATAAACCTTGTTATTGCTTGTTGAATGAATCAGAACGATGCTTAGAACTCAAGAACGAATGTAGTTAGATGTTTGAGAGAGTGAGAAGAAACGCAAGTTAGCACGCGAGAGAGAGAGAATAGACGTGTGTTGAAATCGTGTGTCGAAAAAATGCGTGTGTGTTCGAATGAGCAAGGCAGGCACGTATTTATAGGCACGAGAGGGAAAAACGAGGGAAAAAACCATGCGTATATACGCAGGAGAGCTGCGTATATACGCAGGTGGCCTGCGCGTATATATCGCAGTGGTCCTGCGTATATACGCAGGTGACCAGCGTATATACGCAGAGGGGCTGACGTATATACGTAGCCTCTGCGTATTACGCAAGCCTCTGGTATATATTTTTCCAAACTCGAAATATTTTGATTTCCTCCGATTTTATTTCGTGATTGCCTTGATTCGATGCACCTAACACCCTTGCTCTCCAAGCAAGGAGTTTTAGATGTTCTAGAAGGTTCCACGTATTTCCGGAGTATTTTTTGTGTATTTTGTATTTTTTGTGTTTTCTGCGATATAAATTATAATATCATGAAAAATGTAGAAAAATCAGAAAAATAATCTTAAAATACTAGGTGAGCTCAGAAAAAATGTGAAGAGTTGATGAAAAGTGGAAATTATGGAGATCACCAATATAATTATTTTAAAAAATCCTAAAAAGAAATATGAAGAACCTAAAATAGAAAATAATTAAATAAATCAAAGAATAATGTTTTTGCCCTTTTATTTGTCCTTTGCTCAATAGTTCGAGTATGACCCACGTATTCTCAACTTTTGTGAGTTCAAAGCATCTTTTCTAAGTCGAAACAATCGCGAGACGCGGTATGTTTCATCACTGATTACTCTTTTGGGGAGACATTTTTAGGTGTCTACAGTTACACTCTGGTATATGGGACTAAAGCTTTAATACCTGTTGAAGTTGGCTCCACCTCTCTCAGACTCTCTCAATACAGCCAATCCCAAAATGAGCAGACTTTATCAGAATGCCTGTATTTGGTTGATGAGTTAAGAGAGGATGCAGAAACTAGACAAACAACCTACATGCAGAGAGTGGCCAAATACTACATCAGAAGGGTAAGGCAAAGACCACTTGCAGTTGGTGACCTGATTCTGAGGAAGTCTGCAGCGGTCCAGAAGGATGGTATTCATGGCAAACTCTCAGCCACCTGGGAAGGACCATACCAAATCTACTCTCAGAGCATGGCTGGGACTTATAGACTCACGGAGCTTGATGGCACAGTGCTGCCAAATATCCGGAATGCAGATCAACTCAAGAGGTATCATGCTTAAGTTTTGGTCATTTGGATTATAGAATAATTTTTCARAAAGATGCTTGTACTCACTTATTGTAGTAACTTTTGTAAAACACTTTAGTAATTTATGGAATTCAACCATGTAATTGAAGTATAATTATATATGAAAGGGCAATTCAAGCCATTTGGTTGTAATTTTTTCTTTTCTAGTGTTTTGTTTTTTCTTAATTATTTAAGTTGTAAAGTATTTTATCTCCATAGAGATAAATACACCTAAAATCCTACTCTTTCTACAGAGTTAAATACCAGGCTAGTGAAGAGCCATCTGGTTAAAATCCTTCTTTTACAACAGGGCCAARTACTAGATTGGTGAAGAGCCATCTAGAGAAATCCTACTCACTTGAGTCAGGTACTATGTTAGTGAAGAGCTACCTGGTAAAATCCTAATCTATATGAGATAAGGGGTCAGCTTGATTATGTCAACTGACAAAAATCCTAGTTCACCAAAGCTAGGTATCAGCATGATTATGTCCCCTGGTAAAATCCTATTCTTCATGAGAAAAGGTGTCAGTATGATCAGGTCATCTGACAGAAAACCCTGCCTCTTTGCAAGCAGGTACTAGGATGATTATGTCACTTGGTAAAATCCTGCTCCTTACACAGAGCCAGGTGCCATAAGATTATGTCGTTTGGTTCATTTTATGCTAAAAATTTAAAAGGAGTTTTTACTTCATACAATTTGGCATAATTATTTAATTCTTGCATAAATAAGTCATCTTACAAAACTTATGTGTTTAAAATATTTTAACATATTAAATCACATAAGTCTTGGGGGGGACAACTAGTACCCCTGGTAGGATTTGTCTGAAAACATGCATTTTTTCTTTTATTCTATAAAGCAGGTCAATTATTTTCACACTAATTGGCACACATTTTTACATAAAATGGTTATGGGTTTGTGTCACCAAGTTTAAAACTTATTTGAATTAATATTTTCATAAATTAATTCACATAAGTCTTGGGGGGAGAACTAGTACCCCTGGTACCATTCACCTGGTTGATTAAACCCTATACATGTCAAATAATATCACATAATTTAAATACCAGGATTTTAAATAATATATTGGGTTTACTTGTACATATTATGGCATAAACTAGAGTACTTCATAAAACCATTTACCAAAATATTCAAAATTCTAAGGAACTACTGCCCTTATGGGAAAACTAATACATAAACATGATGGTGGCTGCCTGGCTCAGGCTCCAAAAGAGGGCCCTGTCAAGGGCCAGTAGCCAATTGTTCTTCAAATACAAGTACATTTAAATTTGTTCATAACATTGTTTTCTGAACTACAACACACAAAAGAAGCTAAGAGAAAAGATGCAAAAGCTGAAGATAGGATAAAGATAGAGGCATTGGAGTACATCATGGAGAGAGCCAAATCAGGTGAACTTCCACTAGAAGAAGTCTCTGATTCACCAGGTAGCCACCCGAGTTCCTATGCAGGAGCATTCGGCTGGGACTCCTCAGCTGCATCACCTGCTTTGTTTGGCTCACTTGCATTATCTCCCTCTTGGTGTTGGTCTCCTTGGTCATCTCTAAGCTTAGTTGCTTCAACTGGTTTGGCTTCATCACTCCCACTCTGCTCTACCTCTTTGTTTGTCTCTTGAATAGCCACTTCTCCCAMAGTTGGTCCTCCCTGGTTAGTGCTTTGGGCTGCTGGAGGATTTTCATCCATTGGAATCTCAGCAGAGCTGGTGGTCATTGGAGTAGCCCCTTGAAAGTTGATGGGATCATTAGCATCACCTGAAACAATATCATCTCCCATGGTTATGATCAGAACCAAGTCATCAAGACCCGGTGTGTTTTCAAGGAAAGTTAACTTCATACCTTTCTCCACTTGCATGTCTTCAGTACCAACATCCTCAATATGCTCAGTCATCTGACTTTCAATGTTAGGGGTGAAGAACTCAGCCAAAGTGGGTGGCAACACTTCACTAGGGGGGCTTATCTCACCAGTTCCAGCCTCCTCCATCTTAGACCAGTCCAGGTTTGGGTCCACATGCTTGGCACACCTGCAGCAGACCAGTCAGGTGTAGTAGAATTGGCTGTTGAGATCCTCCTGCATCTTCAGTTTGTCATCTTTCAAAGCACCCAGCTCTTCAGTCAGCTTTTTCACCAGCACATCCATCCCTGCCAGACTTGCTCTCTCTTGTGTCAGGGTGTTCTCCGGGGTAGTTTTTGCCTCAGTGAGCTCATTGATTTTGGTATCCCTGAAGGACACATCTTCAGCCAGTCCTGTGACCCTCTGTTCTGCAAGCTCCTTGCTCTTTGGGCTTTGTCCCTGGCATCTATGAGTTTCTTCTTTTCTTCTTCCAGCAGAGTAATGGTGCCCTGTGCAGTCCTTAGATTGCCCTGGACCCTTTCAATCTCATCATTGGAAACTCTCTTCAGGTTCTCATAGTTTTGCTCAAGGGCCAGGTGTTTTCCCTCAATTTGCCTATTTCTTTCTACAAGGCATGAGCAGGCATGGGTGGCAGCTTCAACGCTCAGAGAGGTGATCAACCCAAACTTGACAGCTTGCACAAAGTCAGCATGTTAAAGTTAGGACCACCTACAAATATCTCAAATTGTTAAAGCTAATARAGCCTAAAAAGTTGGGGACAAAGATTATACTTGAGCCAGTTGATACTCGAAGAGCTGGTTGGAGACCCTGTCATCCTCCATTATTGGAGCATCATATGGAGAGATAGCATGGAAAAGCAGATTCCTGGCCACCAGGCTATTCTCATCAAGGTTGGGCCCAGTTAAACCCCTATTGGGGTGGGTCCTAGCCTCTCCAAAGGGAGACCTGACTGCAAGTGGAACTGGGGCTGCACCATAAAATGGTCCAGACGATGATGATGTTGGTACATTTAACCACATGTAGGTGGTCATTGATGTTGATGTTGTTGTTGCTATAGTTGTTGCTGTTGCTACTGTTGTTGTAGTTGTTGTTACTGTTGTTGTGGTTGTTGCTGTTATTACTGAAGTTGCTGTTGTTGAGGTTGTAGGTGTAGTTGAAGTTGAGATGATGGGAATGTTAATAGGTGCCAGGCTGGCAGAAGGAGTGGCCTGGAAGCTTGAGGCACCAGTCCTCATTGGCAAAGTTGCTGCAGTTGAGGAGATGGTCCCCATACCAGCCTCAGGATACCAAGGCCCAAAGCCACTCGATTGGTACATCCCAAACATCCCCTCCAGATTGCCACCACCAGAGCTCCACTCTGCCTCTTGGATCTCCCTAGCCACCTGGAGACCAATGTCTTCCTTGGTTTTCCTCTACTTGGCCTCATCCTCTTCATCACTGTCGATGGACACAACATCATCCACCTTCCTTTTCCCTCTGTCACCAAGCTGGTCTTGCAGGGTTTGAGAAGACTGACCTCCCAGGCTGGGCCCATGGCCAGCAGGAACAACCATGGTTATACCACCTCTGTGGATAACCCTACCCCCTTGAATTGGGGAGGGGCTCCTCCTGGATGGAGGAGAGATAGTGCTCCTTAGGGCTCCAAAATTTTGAACCCTCAACCTGTTCCTAGTCAGTCTTGAGCTAGGACCAGTTGTGGTCCTGCCACCACTCCCTGTGGGAGCGGGAGCTTTGGATCTCCTTCCACCATGTGGGGTGATTGGCGTTTCAGCTCCAGTATTCTTTTCCTCTGATGCCCCCTGAGAGGCACCAGCAACCTGCAAGTTCTCCTGATCAGCTCCTGATGTGCTGCTTGACATATTGGATGAATGTTGTTGAAAGTTTTCTGCAATCCAGGGGTCTATGTATATGGTCCTCACCAGCTAGTCAAACACCTCAGGGTCTATCACCAAGCTATCAAGAGTCATAATCTAGTCTCTTAACACACCAAATTCTGGAGAAAGAGCACCCTCTTRATGTTCAGAATTGAGCAGTTAAAGGAGCTAATGGGTTAGTGAGACTTCAATTCAACAGAACTTACTTTTGGAGATGCTCCTGCTTAGACCACTAGCAGCCAGGTACAACTCAACCTTTAACAAGTCAAAATGAGGTAACTAGTTTTTGGGAGTGGGGCTCTTTCCTTTGGACCTGGCACCATAAGCCTAAAACCACTGAAAAGTGGCTTTTTCCCTCTCTGTGGTGAGGCTGCTGGGAGATAGGGCTTTCCTCTCTAAGGCCTTGTTTCTGGTGAACTCARTCCTGGTCTGGTACAAGTAGGGGTGCTTCTCATGAAGATGAACTCTTAGCCACAGCCATTGATGTCCCCACTTTTTCAGACCCCCAACCAAAGGGTAAGAGGTGGCATATGTATCATTTCCCCCCTTACCAACTTCCAAGGAGTACCAGCCAGTCTTAATCTGGGTTCCCCTGTAAGCCTTTAACCAGAACAGGGTCCTGAACACCTTGGTTGACATCTCCAGTTCCAAGAAAGTACAAACCCAGATGAAGCTAATAATCCTTTGAACAGCACTAGGGGCAAGCTGAGACAAACTGATCCCCCACAAATCAAACAGCTCTACCATAAAGGGATGAAGGGGAAACCTAACACCTTGTTCYAGATTGGCTATGTAGATGGGAATTCTGAACCTGGGGGTGAGAAAGCTCTGTCTGAGGGGTTTGGAACCTCAAACCAGTACCCAAAACTGGCTCCTAACCCATACAACTCTCCAGCCCTGATGTCATACCTCTTCTCATATGCCTTTTGAAGAAATTCTAGGTCAAGAATAGTGTGGGCATGACCATCATTTTCCTTAACATCAGCCCACCTGACTGAAGTCCATTGGTGGTTATCAAGGTCTAGGAACCTGGTGTTCCTGAAGTTCCCTCTCTCGTCCCTAGGCGCCTTTGCTCTGGCTCTAGACCACCTATCCATGGATGGTCCTACTTGTTTATCCTCCTGGGTAATCATAGCCAGGCACCTGTCCACCTCTTCCTTCAGCCCACTGTATCTCCTCCTCCTGTAGTCTGAGGGGAGCACCTACTTCACCAACCACAACTGTCCCTCTAGAGAAAGAAGGGGTGCTACTGCTAGGTCCAGCAGGTGATGGGTAAGAGGTACTCCGTCTTGAGGTCACACTAATAGTAGACTGGCTTCTAACCCTCATAATCAGGGGTTGGGAATCCTCACTAGGTTCCTCATCAGTTAAATTTATGGAGTTTTCAGACCTATTTTGGGAGTCACTATATTCTTTAGACATTCTACACAAATCGACCACAAACCAAGGGAAAAGAAAAAGGAAAACAAAGAGAAAATCACAAACCACACCAGCCAAAATCAAGAAAGCATTACAATTGGTGGACATGCAAGTTAAATTCAAGAAAGAAAGAAAGAAAGAAGGGGTTACCTGGTCAATTGAAGGGTACGAACGTTTGCACTTGATCAAAGGCAAGCCTCGAAATCCTCAAAATTGCCTCGTCACAAACATAAATGCAGCCACCAGGTGAGAATTTGAAGTTTGAACTTCTAATTCTTTGCCCTTTGCTCCACTGATTAAATGCTCGGATCGGAGTGGCGAAACTGTTGGTTTTCTTCTTACTTTTTCTCTCTCAAGTTTGGAAATTTATGAAGTTTAAATTGTAAAAGTGAATGTTGAAGTGACCCGCCATAAATAAGGGAAGAAGTAACCGCCTTCAATTCCCCCACAATGGTAATAACTGCTTGGATAGTGGAGGAGTAAACATCACGTGGCAGTAAAGTGCTGAAATTAACTACCCAAGTAAAAACCGCCCACTAATCGAGGTTTACCTGGTAAACTGGGTAGATATATGGTCCTTGAAAGGTCCTCTATGGAACCAGGGGCAGACCTTGGTAATCGAATGACCTGGTCAAATCTGTAGATATAACCAAGCCTAGAGTGGGGCTAGTTGTTGGTACATATTAGCTACCAGGCCAAATATATACCAAGGCCCATATACACATACCTAGTGGGCCGACAAGGCAAATGATCCAAGGCCCAAAAGGAGTCAAAACACCTACCACCCGGTCAAAAGGTGAAGCATGTGTAGGACACCTAACCTGGGCAGTTGAGTGACACTTGTCGTTGAGGATATACATGCACCCATGCATATACTAGTATAAAAGGCAGTCTTAGGCCACTCAGGCCTGGTAAGTTCACATAAATACTCTTTACCTACTTTCTCTCTCTAAACTGCTTAACTACTTGGTATAAACTCTGACACCTCCATCGAAGGGGTTGTTCCTGGGTTGCCCCAGGTTAGTTCACCTTGAGTTTTGTAGGTACTTGGATTGTAAGTCAAGTTCAACACCACCATCACCGGCCCGTTGGCCACTGCCATGTCAGCAGTACCAATTATTGTACCAACAAAAGTATTAGCTCAGCTTAAATGGATGAGATGAACCATGACACCGACCTTGTTCCCCGTGTTCGACAACCCCCACTGATGCTACAACAGGGGTTTTTATTTTTCAAAGAGACACAGAAAACCTCTTCGTCATTTACTTTATGGTGAGAATTRAGTGAGTGCCAGCCATAGACGTGTTTTAATTACCTATATGATTTTTCGGTTACCTTGCAGGGGCGTTTTAAGTATCAGCCTAGGAAAGTAAGAGCTTCTGGTTACTTGCTAGAGGCTCAAGAATCACTCCAATGTTTCGGGTTGGCATAATTAACATATGCACATATGCAGAAGAACCCTCGTATGTCAGGAAGGTTTAAGGTTAGCATAATTAAGTGTTTTAGTATGTTCTCTTTAAGTTGCAATCTCCGATATTGTTTGCATTATATACTTTGTCAATTTGAAGTGATTAGTTCATTTAATACCTTAACTTTAACTTTTGTTGGTATCTATTGAGCCACMAGGCTCAATATCAACCAAGGCCCATGTTAACTAATCCAGTGGGCCGAATGGAGTACAAATGCCACCAAAGGGGGGTCAAAAGTGCCAATCAACTGGTCAAAGTTGGGCACATGCAAGACACCTACCTTGGTATAAGTGCAAGCCACTTGTCACGATTGAAGAATGCTTTGACCATGCAGGACTAGGTATAAAAGGCAGATTGGAGGCACCAAGGGCTGGTAAGTTCACATGAACAATTACAACCTACATTCTCTCTCTAAAATATTAAGTACCCTGTTTAATACTGACCCTCATCGAAGGGGCTGTTCTGGTTGCCCAGGGTATTCACCCGTGTTGTAGGTATCCGGATTGCAGGCCATCACCATTTCAAACACCGGCTCGTTGGCACATGCCACGTCACAGTACCTATATTGTCAACAATTTGGCGCTAGAAGGAGGCGTAGTGTCACATATCGAGTGAAGTGGACGATGGATGCATCCAACCAGGAGATGATGCATGGCGACAGAGCTGACCCTAGGAGACCAGAGAGGTATCATCCACGGCAAGGAACGCTCCTCAAGACGCACAGGTGCGCGGCGCGGAAAGCCGGGTTCATGCACCACCATCTCATAATTCATCCACCAAGCCCGAGGAACCAGTATACTGGGTCAGTAGGCCAGGTGAACTCATCAAAAGAACCTCCTCCCTCTTGGAGAAACGAGGTCATTCTACCCACCAAGCCAGACCAGTGGAGCAAGCAAGAAACACCTAAGACGTGCTGGCTTTGGCATCCTCTGGTTATGCTGAAACACTTCGGAGTGGGAACCACGCAGGGAAATGATTTTTGATCCAACCTGCACACAAGCCTTCACCAGGAGGAGACCATGCCAGGTGGACCGGTGCAGATAGGACGCGACGACAGTCACACTGAAGCGCGTTGAATTACTCATCACCACATTTTTCCTCCCACCATCATGCAATCATCACGTCGATGAGGATATACAGATGAATGTCGTATATAGCTGAGTAATGTAACGAGTCTGAATCGAGACAATCAGATACCAACTTCGACCTGATCCGGGGAATCCCTGGATATACCAGTCACAGACTACCAGGCCTGGACATGCAAACCAGGCCTGGATCGGTCAGGGTCCATGACAGGCTTGAGATCGCGCTCTTCAGGCCTTTCAGAGGCTAGGAATACCTAGATCCAATACAGGGTACCAGCAACGGAGCTTCTCCTGGTCAGACCATAATTGCATGCGTTGCATGAATCATATCCTTCCGCATCACCGTTTAATGAGAAATTTTGAGAGCTCGTCACAAAAGGTTAAAATGCCAGGCACATTAAATTTTGAATGGTATAGGGATACCGAAGACCATTGGCCCTTATGAAGGGCATATTTTGGAAGAATCAGGATGCAATACTGGGTAAGACTTTCCTACCAAACTGAGGGAATGCACAACCTGGTTCTAGAAATATTCCCCTGGTATGTTCATTAGTTCGTTGAACGGAGAAGTTCAGAATATTTTTATATGGTTAGATAGAAAGAAAAATCTCTCAGTAGAGCTTATGTCTTGTAAAACAGGGTAAAGATGAAATCTGGCGTGACATCTACAGGTCAATAAGGAAGCAATAATGGTTTCAGTCAAAATAAACATGACGTAATCAATGGATTGCAGATGGTCTAAAAGCCAGCCCATTCAGGGACCACCTCACCAAGTCAAGGTGGATACTCTGGCGCAGAAAGCGAATCTCAAATGAGTATTTCACCCTGGAAGAATTTAAAGACTGAGACAGGTGAGCCGCACTACAAAAAATGGAAGAAAAAGGTCACCAGCACCAATAATACAGAAAGAAGGAGGGGAAAAGAAAGAGAGAAGGTCATCAGCACCACTTCACCAAGTTTTCCGAAAGTTTACCCCCAATACAGATAGGTGGCAGTAATATAGGCAGCTCACAAGGGAGAGACAATGGCTAAACCTCCAAAAGTCGAGGGCTGGAAAGACCCAACAAATATTTGATTTCCCATGAGTGTCAGGCCACTCTACTGAAGATTTTGTCAACTAAAAGAACAACATTGAGATTCATCAGAAAGGTTCTTTGCTTAGTACAATAATTTTGCCAAAATCAGGAGGAGAAAGACCGGGTAAAAGGAAACAGATCGACCAACGAGGAGATACCAGCCCAGTGAGGCCAATCAAGTAAATTTCTGTCATCTCGGGCCCACAGCTAACAAAAAACATCGAAAATAAGCGTCAGAACACCTAGTTGTTCCAAATCTATAGCTTCTGAAGGTTTAGATTTGCTGAAATTAGTTTTGACCTCAAGACTATAGGGGCTGTCCAGCTCTCTAATGTCCTGATTGTTCAGTAGTATGAACCCTAGTCAAAAGTCCTGATGATGGGGTAGTTCTGTATATGGTCCTGTATTTATCATGTTATCAAAAAATGGGATTACAGGTAAAAACATGGACGCACATCAAGAACAAAATCTAGGTTCTCTGTAAGCTCAATCCTTCCTAAGAGTGAAATTATTATCACGAGTCACTGGGAGATGATAGAAAGTAAAATGTATTGGTCAGTTTCAGGTGATGAAGCCTATTCGCACCTATATCACATTTGGCAAGAATTATCGGGTGTTCGAAGGTGTAGCATCTACATATCATCTATGCTTTAAATATGTATCAGATTGTGGTAAAGTTGCAGTGTTGAAAGGCTCGCAAATAGCAGCCAGGTCATGCCAGCTACCCCTGGTAAAAACATTAAGGAAGGAAGATTCAGACAAACTTCGAAGGCAGGTAGATGAAATGGAGGCTGGAGCTAATCCTCAACCTTTGAAGAAGAGGGTGGTTCAAGTCACTGGACCTGAAACAACTCAGTCTCAAGAATCAGCTCAGTTTTCTACTGGACCATTGATTGAATTAGACAGGGTAGCCCTGCCACAACCTGTTGAGGGCACAGAATCAGTTCCCCTAGTAGAAAACACTGACAGAATGGTCCAGATWGGATCAGACYTGGGGRCTCAGGAAAGGTGCGACCTGATTAACCTGCTCAGAGCTCATGAAGATGTGTTTGCCTATTCAGCAGATGAAATGCCTGGGATTGATCCTGAGGTCATATCACACCATCTTTCTCTTGATCCAGCCAAGAAGCTTGTGAAACAGAAAAAGAGACATTTCTCCACAGAAAAGAATCAAGCAATTGAAGCAGAAGTCAACAAGTTGCTAGATGTAGGATTTGTGGAGTTGTGCCACTACCCAGAATGGTTAGCAAATGTGGTTATGGTCAAGAAACCAAATGCCACCTGGAGAATGTGTGTAGATTTCACAGATTTGAATAAAGCTTGTCCAAAAGATTGCTATCCTCTACCACGGATAGATCAGCTGGTGGACTCAACCAGTGGTCATGCCAGACTCTCTTTCATGGATGCCTTTTCAGGCTACCACCAGATACACATGTATCCACTTGACAAGCAAAAGACAGCATTCATTACCAGCTGTGGGGTTTATAATTACATCATGATGCCCTTTGGGCTCAAGAATGCTGGTGCTACATACCAGCGCATGATGGACCAGGTCTTTGAGACTCAGAGGGGCAGGAATCTGGAAGTATACGTTGATGATGCCATAGTCAAGAGTGTCAATCCAGAGGATCATACGAAAGATCTCACAGAAACATTTGCAAACTTAAGAAAATACCAGGTTAAATTTAATCCAAAGAAATGTGTCTTTGGTGTAAAGTCTGGAAAGTTCTTATGATTTATGGTTAGCCAGAGAGGAATTGATGCCAATCCTGATAAAGTGAAGGCTGCACTAGACTTGCCAGAACCAAGAAGCATCAAGGATATACAA
>SNQN01013839.1:0-12125 GCA_008642245.1 Bassia scoparia | reverse complement strand
CTTTTGCGCCTCAGAGGTGATGTTCTGAACCTGGGTACGACTAGACGACGCCTGGTCTCTCTTCTGGTAGGGCTGATGCCTCCAATTTCCACGGGGATTATCTGGTCTCCGCTCTACACGGCCTCCGGATCTTGCAGCTTCATCTTCTTCGACCCGTACCTCGGCTAACGCACGTGCCTGCACATCATCAAAGGTCTGGCAAGGGTAACGGGTTAGTTCATAGTATAAACGTGAATTGTAAATTACTCCCCTTCGGAAGGCTTCAATAGCCATGGACATGTCTAGGTCTGGGATATGGATCATCTCTTTGACGAATCTGTCTAGGAAATCACGGGTAGACTCCCCTGTCTTCTGATTGATCCGGTATAGATCACTTGACTGCTTCTTCAAGGTACGGCTACTAGCGAACTGCTGGTAAAACCTGTTCACCAAGGTGGCTAAATCGGCAATAGAACCCGACTTCAGATTGATTAACCATTGTAATGCAGGACCGCAGAGGGTAGCTCCAAAGGATTTACACATCGTAGCTTCCATCTAGCTGGGAGGAATAGACAGTTGCCATATTCTCTGCTTATACTGAGCCACATGATCTACAGCTTCGCTTGTGCCATCATACAGCTTTGGCATAGCGGGGATGTTCAATTTCTTCGGGATCCTTGTTCGTGCCAACTCGTCTGTGAAAGGGGACCTGGTGTACCCGTCTTTGGCTTCCAGCGCAACCGGAGTAGGGGCTCCAGGTAGCTTTGTCAACAACTTCACGATCTTCCTATTTTGTGACTCCAACAGGGCTATCTTCCGGTCATTCGGTCCTGGTCCTTGTCCTTGTCACCTCCTTTATCCTTGTTTCTCGGCTCTTCCCACATCTGCATATCTGATTCCGAACTACTCGAATCCTTTTCATCGTCGAGGTTGGACATGAGAGGAATACCTTCCAGGTTCCTCCTCTTGGAAGGACGGTTACTCCTTGCAGATTCCAATTCTTTCTGCGCACTTACCAAGGACTCTTTAGTGGCTCTAGCGTCTTCCTTCAGCTTTCGAGCATCAGTGGAGAGCTTCTCGTTTTCTGCTCTTGTTTTTTCCAGCGCCTCTTGGGTTTGGCGCAATAACTCTCGGACCCCGTCCGCCATCTGCTCTTGGCTCTGACTGGTGTTTGGGATACCTTGAGGGGTCCCCTGCTCACTACTGCTACCTAACATTTTTTTCTGTTTTTCTTTTCCTAAACAAAAACTGAAAAATGCGTACAAGGGATTCAAAGAAAAAATAAACTAAAAACCTAGTTACAGCCCCACGGTGGGCGCCAAATTGTTTATGCGAAAATTAGACAACTATCTAACCTAAGCTGGATCGGCTATAACTAGATACATATAAAATAACAAAACAACTAAAAACGATAAAGAACAAACTAAACGAAACAAGGGAGCAGGGGAAGGAGGCAAAAGCAAACATGGTCACGCGGAAAAACCCCATGAATAAGGGTAAAAAACCGCGGGTGGATTTGAGTCCACCAATCCACTATGAATTGCTCGTGTTACAGGTACAAGTACAGGTTGTTCTTAGGAACTTTCAATGAACTCTCAGAAYTCACTTGTGTTTTCTCTCAGAAAGTAAGCATAAAATATTAGGGGAATATTTCGTGTGTCCTTTTTTGAATACAAGTCCTATGTATTTATCTACTGCTGCTCGATCAACCGCTTCCTAAAAGAATGGGAACACTTCCTATTTTGCAGGGAATGATAACTGTCTTTCAGCGCAACTGCCTTTACCGGATTACAAGGGATGTCGTCATCCTTCCCTCTTCTGGAACTGTTCCTATCTTTCCGGGCACGTTTATCTTCTGCTTGCTTGCTGGGCTTCTAGACCTGTCCTCCTTGATGGGCCTTAACTGGCGACTTAATCCGTGTATCCGCTGGACATGGCTTCTAGAAGGTTCTTCGGCTGAACCTGAGAGCTGATGAACCTGGGAACCTGGCGACCTGTAAGTGTACTTGTACATAGACTCTGTTAGCTTCGCATAGGAGAATTCCTGGTATAACAGCTAGCACCTTTGATCGTCATCGTTCTTGGTCTAGTATTTGCATGTTAGACTCAATGGATTGAAAAAAAAAAGGCCTACGAAAAACCTCGTCTCCAAAATGCACTTAATTAAGTAAAGTTTGATCTCATAACCTTGAGTCACTAAAAAACCATTTTTATAGTTAGGTGAAGCCATACTGGCTAACTACACAATCGTATCAGGACCGATTATTTTATGAATTATATATATAGAGCTTATACCAATAATAATATGAGTAGCAAAAATAACTAATAATGTCGGAACAAATGAGAATGGAAACAAATTTGCTAGCTGAACCACTCGCTAACTTTACGGCATTAAGGTTCATCAGCAGCAGTATTAGGTAAAATAGAAKAGRAAACAGTTTACCTAACAAAAGTCACAATTCCTTGAGCACAATAAACACAAGTACATAAAAAGAAGTCAACCAAAACACTCAAAAGTAACTTGTGTATCTTGCTTTACATTCAGCCTTACCAACTAAGAAACAAAGGATCACCATTTTGTTTCCTTAAGCTTTTGCAATGCCTTCAGAARCAAAACCACTWAATCAGAGAATCTATCCGWCTTCTGTYGTCATAGACAAGGCARCGAAAGACACSATGCACAGCAATCAACCCCCATTTCAGAGGCCATTACAACCACCCGCTTTGTCGCTGTCTAGGCCTCCAAAGAGTCCGCGAAGCTGTTGCTGCAGAGTTCTGTGCTGCGTTATTTCTCTCATACTTACCTTCATATTCGTTGTAGGGATCCTCGCGCTTGTTTTCTTCTTAGTGTATCACCCGAAAGCTCCTGACTACTCGGTTGACAGGTTAAGGATAACCGACTTCAGGCTCAACTTGGACCTGAGTCTGTATGCCAGGTTCAACATYAGGGTAACAGCTAAAAATCCGAATCAGAAAATTGGGATATAYTATGAAAAAGGAGGTAAGATCAGTGTTTATTACACGAAAACTCAACTGTGTCAAGGGCATTTTCCGGCATTCTACCAAGGTCMTCTTAATACGACAAGAGTTGATGTCTCCCTTTCGGGGCAAAATCAGTACGGAAGCACATTGATGCAAGCACTGCAGCAACAACAGCAGACAGGAAACATTCCTYTGGATTTGAAAGTAGATCAGCCGGTTTCGATCCGAGTCCAAGGCAWGAAGCTTGGGAAAGTTAGATTTCTGGTCAATTGTAAGTTGACAGTTGATAGCTTGAACGCAAACAATGCTGTCAGTATCAAAGCTAGTGATTGCAATATCAGGGTAAAACTTTGAACCAGTTAGTTATTTTTTTTGCATTTGGTGTAGTACAGGAAGAACTAACTACATTTTTTTGCTTTTGGTATAGTAAAGTATAAGTCATCCTTTTGTTTTTCATCATTTGTTATATCTTCAAACAATGATGACACTTGCAGCTTTTATAAAATTCTTTTGATGTAAGTATTGGTTCAGCTTTTTATAATTCTCCATCTTGTATTATTCATGATGTAAAAATTTCTTACACGAATAGCCCATAAAGAGATGACATCCATTTCACAGGAAAAAAAAGAGATTAGGCCTTTAATCTTGACAAATTTCCATTGGTATGTTGAGTTTTTAGTGAATCCCAATGGTAGTGTTGTATTTTTTTAATCCCAATAGTAATGTTGAAATTTTATTTATTCCCAACCGTAATTATAATGAGAAATTTCCGTAACTTGGTGTTAAATATTAACCATGGTTTGACCATTTACCATGGCCGGTGATAAGGCTGTGCAACCAGCCCCATGGCACAGGGCCCGGATTTTACAGGCCCCAATTTCGATTTTTATATTATGTATTAGTTGTTGCAAAATATGAATGATCCTTATGTTGTTGTTCAATGGTAACATTACTTATCTTCTACCCATGTAGCAAGGGTTCGAAACCTACTATATATATATATATATATATATATATTATATATATATATATATATATATATATATATATATATATAATATATATTTATTTATATAATATTTCTTTTTGCTTTTGGAATACAAACGCTCAACTCAGGTCAATGCCTTTCTGTCGTTGATTCGCTCTATGTTCTATGGTCTATGGATTACATTAACAGTTAACAAGTCGCATCAAACTGAAATACTTTTTTCCTCCAAATACACATTTTTATGGTTCTCTTTGTTTTTTCATCTATCTCTATTTTAATATTGCAACTATATAATAAAAATAAGGATGAAATATATGCATTGCATTTCATTTCTCAAAATTTAGCTATAAATTTTGGGGACTAATTTTAAAATTTAGTACAGGGCCCCTAAATTGGTTGGGACGGCCCTGCCATTTACCCACATTTAACCTTTTTTACTCAACTACCAACACCACCGGCTAATTACCATCGCCACCAGCACCATTGCTTATCCTTCATACTCCAGCATAATCATCGTTCCTCATTCGAAAACTCGATTCCATAAAAGTCAATTCAAAATTCGAACAAAACCCAAATCATACTAACAATCCACCATTCTTATTTAAACAAAAAAAAAATCAGGATATCTTAGCACTACTCCAACATTTCACATCCCTTTTGTATACTTTCTTGGAAATCAATTCCACTTCAAAAAGTACATCAACCAAACAAAATAAAATCAAAGCTTAATACAATCGGGCAAACTCAAAATTGAAAATTGGAAACAACGGATGAATCAGATGCCAACTAGTGAATCTTACAAGCTTGTTCGAAGAGAGACGACAATTGATTGGGAAGAAAAGCACTGATTTTTTTGGTTTCCAAAAGCATGGTGGAATGAGCTAGAATTTTGTACTGACGATGATTGGTGATTGGCGATGGTGATTGGCGATGATTGACTGAGTAAGAGAGAAGAAGTGATTGGCGATGATGCTGGTGATCGGGAAGAACAAGTGGGTCGATTCGGAAATGGGAATTAAACAAACTATGGTTAATAAAAAAAACACTACTTAACGGTTGACAAGTTATCTTTAATGGTATATCCTTCATTATAATCACGGTTGGAAATTTGACAAAACTTCAACATTACCATTGACACTTCCCGAAAACTCAACACTACCATTGGAAATTTTCCAAATCAATTTTGGGGGAAAAATTGAAAATGGTGATGGGGTTGTGTACGTTGATGTTTGCGTGATAGATGAATGATGATGTTTTTTTTGTTTTAAAAAAACTGTTATCCAATAAGAACAAGACACGTGGCCTATTGACCTATATAGCAGGTGACTAACTTAAGAAAATCGGTCATGACCCATTTAAAGAATACTAGGGGTTAAGTTGGGATTAATAAAAAGTTAACTTTACTTGGGATTATTTTCACAAAATCACCAAAAGGTGGGATTATTAGTTTCAATTTTTCCATTTATTTAACATTTTATATAAATAAAAAACTAATTAAAATTAAATACGGTTTACTGGTTTACGGTTTGGTTTGGTTTAAAAAATTTTATAAACCAAACCAAACCGTAAACCGTATTTAACTGAAAATCATAAACCAAACCGTATTTTGTAAAACCATAAACCAAACCAAACCGTAAAAATGCAGTTTGGTTCGGTTCGATTAAGGTTCAGACCAAAGTCTGTACAACCCTAGCTGAGATCACTAGAGGAACTTGTTCACCCATTCAAAATGAAAATGACATAGGGGGAATCAGTGCTAGACCAGGTTCAACATTGGAAAGCACAAATCTAAACTTTGATACAAATAAATACTTTAAGTATAAGTCCTCTCACCCCACTAATCTTATCATTAGTGATATTAACGGTGGGGTGCAGACTACGAATTCTACTTTACAAAACTTTTTGTGCATTCTATTCCTTCCTTTCAAATGTTGAACCAACTGACTATAAAGTGGCCTTAACAGATCCAGATTGGGTTCTAGCTATGCAAGATGAACTCAATTAGTTTGAGAGAAATCAATTTTGGCATCTTGAACCCAGGAAGGAAAATATGTCTGTTATTGGAACCAAATGGGTATTTAGAAACAAATTGGACGATTTAGGTATTATAGTCAGAAATAAAGCTAGGCTAGTGGTTCAAGGGTTTAATCAATAGGAAGGAATTGATTATGATGAAACATTTCCTCCAGTAGCCAGGCTTGAAGCAATCAGGATTTTAATTGCATTTGCAGCCCACATGAACTTCAAACTCTTTCAAATGGATGTTAAGATAGCCTTTCTAATTAATGGCTATTTGAAAGAAGATGTCTATGTGGAATAACCCCCTGGATTTGAGGATAGTGACTTGCCAAACCAAGTGTTTAAACTTGATAAAGTTCTTTATGGTCTCAAACAAGCTCCTTGAGGATGGTATGAGAGACTTTCCGGTTTTCTTCTAGAAAATGGCTATAAGAGAGACCTGGTTGACAAGACACTATTCTTAAAAGACAAGGGAATCGATTTGTTAGTGGTTCAGATATATGTTGATGATATTTTGTTCGGAGCTACTAATCCTTATTTGTGCGATGATTTTGCAGATTTGATGAAAAGTGAATTTGAGATGAGTATGATGGGAGAACTTGGGTTCTTCCTAGGGATTCAATTCAAGCAAACTAAGGATGTAATCATGATCCATCAGCAGAAATATCTCAAGGAACTACTAAAGAGATATGGTCTACAAGACAATAAATCCTATGAAACACTTATTCCAAGTTCTACAAAATTGAGCCTTGATGAGAAGGGAAACAATGTTGAGGGTAAGATGTTGTACGGGCGTCGGGGCGTCACCGGGCCGGACTGGGTCCAGTCCTTCTGCTCCGTGGGGTACAACTAGTTGATGACTCGGTTTGTTGCTAGAATTGAATTCTTGCTTTTGCATAGTGTGAGTATGCCTTGAGTTGTGTGTTTACACTGGACAAGAAAAAAGGAAGTCGCCACTGCACTTCTTTCAGGAAGCCGTGGAACCCGTTTTAAGCTTTGCCTATAATTGCATAAAGCATTGCGAAGGACTCAATGTTAGGTCGTGCACCAGATCTGGATTAGGGGACAAGGGTAAGGGCGAATTAGTGCACAACGACCCCCCTCGCATCTAGCGGCCTCTACTCAGTCATTGCGAGTCCGTTGTCAAAAAGACAACAACAAACATATTTCCGTTTTAACCCTAAGCATGCAAATTACTACGTGGGTTGTTTAACAGAAATATATATGCATATAGGACTAATTTGTTGTTGCTGTAGACACCTAAAAATGTCTCCCCAAAAGAGTAATCAGTTATGAAACATACCGCGTCTCGCGATTGTTTCGACTTAGAAAAGATGCTTTGAACTCACAAAAGCTGAAAATACGTGGGGTCATACTCGGAACTGTTGAGCAAAGGACAAATAAAAGGGGCAAAAACATTTTCTTTTATTTATTTTAATTATTTTCTATTTTTAGGTTTTCTTTTCTATTTTTAGGATTTTTTAAAATAATTTATATTGGTGATCTCCATTCTCCATAATTTCCACTTTTCATCACACTCTTCACATTTTCTGAGCTCCAGTTTTTAGATTATTGTTTCTGATTTTTCTACATTTTCAATGAATTTTATAAGTTTTTATTAACGCAAAAATACAAAAAAAATACAAAATACACACAAAAAATACTCCGGAATAACGTGGAACCTTCGTAGAACACTCTAGAACTCCTTGCATGGAGAGCAAGGTAGTCTAGGTGCGTCGAATTCAAGGCAAATCCACGAAATAAAATCGGAGGAAAGTCAAATATTTCGAGGTTTTGGAAAAAAATATATACGCAGAGGCCTGCGTACTTATGGACGTCAGCACCTCTGCGTATATACGCAGGCTACTGCGTATATACAGCAGGCCACCTGCGTATATACGCAGGGTCTTTGCTCCACGTTTTTTTCCCCTCGGCCTATAAATACGTGCCTACTGCTCATTCTCGAACACACAGATTTTCATACACGACGTCCATTCTCTCTCTCTCTTCTCTCAAACACTCTAAACCATTCGTTCTTAATTCAAAAGCATGATTCTGTTTCGATTTCAACAAAGCAATAACAAGTTTCATTTCTGAGATTATCGCCATTAAAATACTCCTTTTTCAATCTAATTAAATAACTATTACGAGTTTCGATCTAATAACAAAACATGTAGAATTTCACTATTTAATGTTCCATGTAAATATGTAGGATTTTCATTAACGTTTTCAATGCTTTTCATTGTTTTGTTTTCGTCTTTTATTTCATTTTCATATTATTTTCATCTTGTCAATACTAACGGATTTCTTATCCTTGTATAGCGAGTTCAAGGCGGAAGATTCATTTCGCTCGTTTTTATTATAAACTAACATTTGTTTTGTTTGTCTTTATAATAGCGATCAAGGCGGAAAGATTCGTTTTCGCTGTCTTTTTATTATCAATAACCTTTGTTTTGTTTGCAGATTCAGAGGTAAGATGCGATGTTGTTATATATATTTGAAGTTCATATACTTTCGCATTGTCTGTTGTATCATTGTAATTTTTGCTAAACCAAAGACCGGAAATTTATGTGAATCACTTTAAATCAGATTAAGTATGGACAACTCGGTTTTTAGCACGTTTATACTTGATTATGCAAAAGTGATCCAATTTCTAGGTTTAGGTATCTCTTGTGCTTATAGAAAACACCTTTAATACGTAATCTTTAGGGTGATGACGCTTCTAAGGTGCTAAAATACGTATATATGTGCATTCAATAACCGTGATGAATTGAAATTGGCAATGAACCGGAGTTAGAGGGCTAATGCGGCGATTGGGTTACTATTAGGACGTGGGCCGCGCCTACAGCGTATAGCGCGGCGCGCGGCTGTGGTACTACATCGAGGTGCTGTGCTGGCTTAGCCACGAATTCCCGCACGTGAGTGCGTTGGGTTGTAGTGGTGTCGACGTTGAGGGGGAATCGCCACCTTGCCTAGAAGGTTATGTCACCGGACGCCCGAAATGTTGGTGCAAATCAATGGCCCACGTCCAATCAAGGTAAACAGTCGTGGTTCGGGGACATGGTACGAATGTCAGATCTGATAACCCAATTGCGCCCGATGAGCGGCCTCTTACCGGTCTCATTGCAATTCCATTTCATCACGATTATTCGAATGCACATAATTACGTTTTTAGCACCTTAGAAGCGTACTAACCCGTAGAATTACTATAAAGCGTATGTTACTATTTGCACAAGCGACTACTTAACCTAGAAATTGTGACCACTTTTGTATTAATCATGTTGAAATGGTGCCTTAAAACAGGTTGTCATAGTTAATCTGATTTATAAGTGATTCACTAATTCCGGTCTTGTTTTAGCAAAATTAATATCAGGTTATACACAATCACGAAGACGAGATAATATGAAGTGTAAGAACTTCACAATATTATGCAAAACTCATCTTACCCTAATCTGCAAAGAAAACAACAGTTAGTTGTGTAAAACGCAATGAAACGAATCCTTTGCCTTGGAATTGCTACATAAAACAAGAAATGATTTGTTAGTCTTGATAAAACGCCAGTGCAATGGATCTCGTGCCTTTTCAATTCCTAATACAGAATAAAGAATTGTTCAGTATTGACACATTGATGATAATTGAAATGAAAACAAAAACATGAAATACTTGCAACATTGTGAAAACCCTACATATTTACATGAAACAAGTTAAAAGTGAGTTTCTACAAATTGCTTTTTACATTATATTAAAAACTACAATGAACAATGGACTTATTACAATATAAAAAGAAAAGTGAAGAGAGATTATTTGGTGAGTAATCTCAGAATTCGAAACCTTTGTCCGCTTGTTGATTCGAAATGAGATAGATGCTTTGAACTAAACAAAGTTGAATGTTTTTTGATGTGTTTAGAAAGAGAGAGAAGTGTTGCCGTTAGGAACATCAGAAGTGTGTCTGTCGGACTGAGCAACAGGCAAGAGCATATTATAGGGCAACGATGGCAAAAACTGAAGCTTCTAAAAACCCGCGTATATACGCTCAGGATGAGGATATATACGCTCTCATGAGGAGCGTATATACGCTCATCCTGAGCGTAATACGCTTCTTGCTTTTTGGCAATTTCGTAGCATCTATGTATGAGCGTATATACGCTCCTGCCTTGAGCGATATACGCATCCTGCTTGAGGGTTATACCGCTCATCGAATTTGCGTATATACGCTCAAAATTGATTCTTTGTATATTTTTCCAAAACCTCGGAATATTTTGATTCTCCTCCGATTTTATTCGTTGATTCCTTGATTCGACCGCACCTTAGACACCCTGCTCTTCCAAGCAAGGAGTTCTACGAATGTTCTAGAAGGTTCCACGTATTCGGAGTTTTTTCTAATTATTCATGTGATTTCTGCGTAATTCCTGCGTATTTAAACATTGCAAAAATTCATAGAAATCATATACGAAATCAGAAAAATTGAATTTGAAAATATTGGCGGATTCAGGAAAAATGTGATGGACATGTGAAATCAAACAGAGCATGGAGAATCTCGCCAGTGTTAGCTGCCGTTTTTTGAAAACCTTTGTTTATAACCTCTGAAAACCTTTGAGAAATCCGGAAAAAAATATGTTTGCTTGTATGTTGACCTTATGCTCTAATTTAGTCTCGAGTACCGACTCACGTATTTCAACTTCGTGAGTTCAAAGCATCGTTTCTTGCAGTCGAACAAACGCGGCGCGTAATGTTTCATCACGGTTACTACATTTGGGGAGACAATTTTCAGGTGTCTTACAGTTACAAATCTGGTTCGCTACCATGTCCCCAGAAGCACGAACTGTTACTGGATCAGAACGTTATGGGCCATTTAATTTGCACAACGCTTTCGGGCGTCCGTGAATAACTTTATAGGCACAGGTTGGCGGACTCCCTTACTCGACAACACTACCCCACGCACTCACGTGCGCGTTTCGTGCTCAAGCCCACACAAAGCACCTCTGATTGTAGTACCAAGCGCAGCGCACCGCTATACGCGAGAGCGCGGCCCCACGTTCCTAACCAATTTGGTAACACTTCACTGGGATAATCACCGTTTAGGTGAAAGTGGACAGACTTGAAAGGTCCTCTTAATCCTTATCATCACGTTTATTGGAATTTTGGTTGCATTTTGCATGTGACCCGCGACTATTAGGTCACAGCTCAGGCACCTGGTCTCGATTAATGGGCTTATGTTCCTATGCTCAGACTACCATAAGGGGATACTACCTGGCTGCTATGGTTATTGATCGCATGGCTAAGTGCCAAGCTCTACCTCCGCATGCCGTTGTGTGCCGTCTTACTGATGCTGTGCATAAGAGGTAATCTTGGCACATAACATCGCTAATTGCTAGTGGTTGAAACTGGACCAGCTCTACTTTTTAGGCATGGTATCATCTTTTGACTATACACAATCAATCCATGTTTGAGCGTGTTACTTTTGAAGTGCATAATTGCATAGGACTCTTAGCCTTGTACGTTATTGGGACTTAACCATCACATAAGCATTAGATCATGACGTCTTTAGTTAGACAGGATTCAAACAAACATTGCATTTCGCATTACCATCACTTTGTAAAAGGTCATTCTTTTTCCAAAAAAAAAAGCAAAAAAATAATGAATAAAAAAAGGGATAAGGATGACCATGCATTCATATTAGATTTGCTTAGGATCATTGCATATAGGACAGAGTCAATGTTAGGTCATGCAATGTAGTCTTTGAGTCAGTAAGCATCCAATTAATCTGTAGTCTTGTTACTTGGCAGAATTCAAATTGAAGCCCCGTTTGGACTCGCAGGGCTAATCAAAGGCTAGTTCGGAGAGCAAGTCATCACTTCCACATGCTCCATCTCCGCAAAGGCAACCTTTTCAGAGACCTACCACAGTTCGTTAGACTATCTCAATTCATTCACCATGAGCGACGGCATGTTAGGAAGTGGATGGCTCGCTGACACCGTGCAAACCTTAGCCAAGAATGGTGGGAAAATCTCGCCGCCAACTCTTCTCTGCCGCATGGCTAAGAAAATGGAGAAATGTGTTCAAAGAACTTTGGACCGTTGGTGGCAAACTTACTATGAAAAAACATGTGAGAATGAGATCTCCCTTGCTGGCCAAAACTCCCTTGACAAGTCTCGGC
>SNQN01013837.1:0-12127 GCA_008642245.1 Bassia scoparia | reverse complement strand
TTTGGCACCAACGTTTCGGGCGTCCGTGAATAACCTATATAGGCACGGTGGCGACTCCCCTTACTCGACAACACTACCCCAACGCACTCACGTGCGGGTTCCGTGGCTCAAGCCCACGACGCAAAGCACCTCGATGTAGTACCAAGCCGCGCGCCCGCTATACGCGAGGGCGCGGCCCACGTCCTACACTATGGCAACGGTTATATACATCTATGGCAACGGTTCTAACCGTTGCCATAGATCTATGGAAACGGTTAGAACCGTTGCCTTAGCTTCATCTAACCATGCCTTTGCTTGATACAACCATTGCTATTTCACTCTATTGCAACACATTTGATGCCTAATGCAACGGTTTCTATTCTAGGAATCGTTGCTTTAGGTTTTTATTGGAACATTTTTCTTTTTACCATAATTGCAATTTTAAAAAAATAATAATAAAAAAAAATTGGACATGTAAATTTAATCTATAAAAAATGCATATAAAAGATAAAATTAAAATAAAATAAAAATGAGAACATATAAAACACAAAAACATGTAATTTATATATATAGATAGATGAATACAATTTGTTAATGTGTCATAGTTAAAATAATTACAAATAATATTCCCCAACAGGACAGTAGCAAAAAGGGAGGGCTGTAGGTCAGGGGACTCTAACCCCAACAACCTAGCAAGTTGAAGCCATGAAGTAGGGGTGGCAGCAGCAACCTGAAATAGTAGACTGCACTGGGCATCAACAACAATGGTAAGGCAGTGGTAGCAGTAACATCACAGCAGCTGCAGCAGAATGGAGTAAGTGAGGCCTTGGGAATTGGACAGGACACCCGGCTTCAGGTGGTTACGTTCATTGGGGAACCTATTCCGCTTCATGTTGATGCCAACGAGGGGTGGAGTGAAGTCGTTCTTAATGTTAAACGTCTTTCTTATCTCCGAAGGTGTCTTTCCCTTGATCATGTCAGCAACAGTTTGGCAAATCAAATCCAATAAACTCTTGATATTCAAGTAGTTGGCAGCCTGAAATTTTGAATGAATCACCGATCGGTTATATTATTGTTGTTTATACAGAGCATAAGAAGTACAGTAGACACTTCTTCAATTGGGGAAACAAAAAAAACTAATCAATTTGATAAACCAGACAAAGAACAAAATTCAGCCAACTAAGTAGGAGAGCAACATGCTGCCAGAAAAGAGTAAAAAAGCCAACCAAAAACTTGATTTACTTATTCTAAACAGCTGCTATCCCCCTTCACTAGAACAAAGAAGCCCTTTGCGCAAGAAAGGACAAACCAAATAATTAGATCTCTATTTTTTCAGCTACTTAATATCATAAGGGAAGTAGAAAGTTTTGTGCTCGTGTGATGACCAATTCAAACTAGGCTTACTGATTCTGCTCAATTATATAAGTTACCTAGAACAAGTGATCTCTAGATGAAAGCTACTACTTACTGACTTCTAATGTAAATGTCATACTCAAAGGTATTTCAAAATAGAGTCAGCAAATCAGCTAAACTCTTTGTTGAAATAAGCAGCATTAATTTCAGTTCTTGTATGTGAAATGATAGCTTTTTGTGAGGAAAAATGACCTGCACAAGATAACATGATAGATGCTGAGAGACAAAGAACAATTAGAAAAATTAGTACAATGGGAAAATATCTAAATTCCTTACCTCCCCTTACCATCATCAGCATGCTAAATAACCCTCTTTACAATGGGAAAATATCTAAATGAGAGAAAATGGAAGCCAAGAAACCAATCAATGACTTCATATTAGCTAATAACAAGAAACAACCCCTCGGCTAATTTGTAAAACGTATTAGGAAAAAGGAGGGAAGAAAATGAAAATTAACCCTTCTTTCAAGTTTAACAGGTTTTTCAATAAACATTTTGTGAAATGGAAATCTGTTAAATTAGTATAAAACATAATTTTCCCAAAAGAAAAGTACTGTCCAAAGTTAGAAATCGAACAAAAACTCAAACCCTAACATAGCCCTTGAAATTGAGCAAAAGGCAAAAGAAAAGATTCGCTATTTCAGATCAAGACATAAACTTTGAATCTAAAAAAGTGAAATTTGATTATGATTTTAAATAAACAAACCAAAATCAGAGGTAAGAGTTAAAATTCCAAGCCAGGAATTGCATACCAACAGAATAAGAGACGAAAGCATTAATATCACCATAATGAACTTGCTCAACGCTCAAATCATCAAATTAAAACAAACTATAAACATAACATTAGAACAAACACATCAAAAGAACAAAATTTCAATAAATTACCTTCAAATTCGTCCAAAATTTCCCAAAAATGTGCCACAAATTCCCCCAAAAACCAGCCAAAATTCGCCCAAAATGTGCTTCAAATCACCCAAAAAACTCTCGAAAATGACATTAAAAAAGGGGAATGAAAATTTGAGTGAAAGAGATTTAGAGAATGAGGGTTGGACTCCAACAAAGGGAGATGGAGAGTACGAGCTAAGAGTGAAGGTTGCAAAATGAAATTGAGGGTTTCAAAATGAATTTACCAAAACCCAAATTTTCACGGACCACCAAAATGAAAATACACTATGGCAACGGTCATCCTTTTCCTTCTTTATTAATAAATTTTAACCTAAGGCAACGGTTAATAGATGACCGTTGCAATAGCCTATTGAACCCGTTGCCATAGACTACTTAAGGCAACGGTTTGCCTAAACCGTTGCCAAAAACCGTTGCTATATGCATAACCGTTGCCAAAACCGTTGCTATAGCCCCAAACCGTTGCAATTGACCGTTGCCATAGACTTAACCGTTGCCATAGACCGGTTCTTTAGCTTTTTTATGTAGTAGTGTATGGCCTCTGTTCTAGGCCCAGGGATCAAGGTGGCTAGAGGTTTATCACAGAACCACCTATCGTGCCAAACAGAGAGATGTTCCCCAGAACCAACACACCAAGAACAAGAAGAATTATTAAGTTCCCAACCCTCCTATAAATACTTCCAGATGTAGGAACCTTTCCCGAAGGAAAAAGGTTTAGAGGAACTATACAAGTACTTCTTGGATATCAACTGGGAGGCTAGGTTGTCAGGGTGAACAGAGAGATTCCATCCCAGTTTGGCACTAAAGGACTGCTGGGTAATTGAAAGGTTTTTTATACCAAGTCCCCCCGCCCATTTAGGCTTACAAATGTCACCCCAAGCTACTAGTGGTATTCCTGGTTTGTCCGGGTCAGTCGCCCAAAAGAATTTACTAGTCAGGGAGTTGATAGAAGCAGTTATGGAGGAAGGGAGGGGAATGCACTGCATATAATGTGAAGGAATGGCAGAAAGAACAGAATTGATGAGGCAAAGTTTCCCTGCCCTAGAGAGGTATTTGCCTTTCCACATGGCCAGTTTCCTCCTAATCTTATCAATGATAAAGGTGAGTTTGCTTTTGGTCGGCCTCTTGGGAGACAGAGGGTAGCCTAGGTAAGTCCCCAAATCCTCAGTACTTCTACAACCCAGTTTTTCCTCAAACAAATTGACCATATCAGGGGGAACGTTAGGGGAAAAGACTTGTTTGCTTTTATCCATATTGATAGACTGACCAGAAACTGCTCCAAAAAGTCTCAAGGTATCACTTAGGGAGTCCAGTGTCCTAACATTAGCCTCCCCAAACAAGATTAAGTCATCCACAAAAAGAAGGTGGGAAATGGGAGTACCACCTCTCCCAATCCTAAAGGGAATCCAATTGCCCTCACTACAATCCTGGTGGATGAGTTTTGAGAGCCATTCCATGCAGAGAATGAATAGGTAAGGTGAAAAAGGGTCACCCTGCCTAATCCCTCTAGATGGAAGGAAAGGAGTGGAAGGTTTACCATTAACAAGGACTGAGATAGAAGTGAAAGTGACACAGCTCATAATTAATTTGATGGAATCTTCACTAAAGTTAAACCCCYCCCCCCCCCCCCCAAACAACTCTTAATAAAGTCTCACTCCAGTTTATCATAAGCCTTTTCAAGGTCCAGTTTTAAAGCAAACCAACCTCTCTTACCCTTCCTATTATGCATTGAGTGCAAAATTTCAGTCGCCACTATGGAATTTGTGTCAGTCCCCCTATTGGGAACAAAGGCATTTTGTTTAGGGGAGATCAAAGGGGGAAGAAAGCTCTTTAGCCTTTGGACTAGGATTTTAGTTACAACCTTATAAAGAGTGTTACACAGACCAATGGGTCTAAAGCCCTTTATAGAATCAGGATTGTCAACCTTTGGAATCAAGACTCAATTAGTGTGATTGATTAGAGGAGGGACAATATAGGAGGCAAAGATGGAGGAGATAAATTCATGAAGCTGGGACCCAAAGATGCCCCACTGCCTCCTATAGAAGAAGGAGTGGAAACCATCCGGACCGGGGGACTTGAAGGGGCCTATATTGAAAAGAGCAGACTTGACCTCATGAATGGAGGGGGGGGGGGGTAACCAAATTGATGCTTTCTCTAGAGGGAGGGGCCAGGAGGTCTGACACTCTAGGGATACTCAACTTATTCGAGGTGAAAATAGAGTGGAAGAAATTAACAATGTGGGACTCCAGAGCCAAAGGGTCAGAGATGGTCTCTCCAACTAAATTAGTAAGCTGGACAATCCTATTTCTTTTCCTCCTAACGACCACGGACTTATGAAAGAAAGAGGTATTTCTATCTCCCGCAGACAACCAAGACACCCTCGATCTAATTTTCCAGAACAATTCCTCCTGAGAATAGGTATCCTGTAATTGGTCAGTTAACTGGTCTTGTAATTGGTGAAGATAAGAGGAAGAGGGGTAAACACAAAGACTTTTTTGGACTCCATTAAGTCTAGCTAGCAAGTGCCTTTTCTTTTTCCAGATATTCCCAAAGGTCTCCTTAGCCCAGTCAGAGATAGGTTGCTGAAGATGGAGGATTTTTTTTATCAAATGTTAAATCAGAAGGGCTAGTTTGCCACTCATTGGTAATGAACTGATCAAAATAAAGAGGGTGTTGTGCACCACATGGGTTCACACTTAAAGGTTCTGGGGCTGGGGTCTGGGGGTGTGGTAGAGGTGGTCAAGAGAATGGGGCAGTGGTCTGATTTAAAACGTGGGAGGACGTGGAGGGTGGTGTTAGGGAAGGAAGACATCCAGTTTAAATTATACCAAACACGGTCCAGGCGTTCCAAAATGGGATTAATTTTCCTTTTATTGGTCCACGTGAACTTATGACCCACAAACCCAACATCAATCAAGTTACAATGGTGCATACAATCAAGGTAAGCTTGCATCTTACATAGGTTAGGCCATTTACCCCCCAATTTCTCATTGCTACTGATAATATCATTGAAATCCCCAATGGCAACCCAAGGCCCCACAATCAACTGTGAGATTTTTATTGTAACAAATCGAAATTTGTTAGATATTTATTGTAAGAAATCATTAGGCCATTTACCCCCAATTTCCCATTGCTACTGGTAATATACTGTAATTCATGATATCCCAATGGAAAAGCCAAGGCCCCGCAATCAACTATCAGATTTTAGTAACAAATCGAAATTGTGTACAATATAAATCTAACAAATATCTTCTAATGTCAAGCCAACTTATTTGACATGTTAATGTTTATAACATTTTTAGCATTATATTATCGTCGCTCATTGATTGTATATGCATATCATGCACACCACTGTGCAGTGAATTTTTTTGACTGAAAATGCTTTAAAGTGTCGTATTTACGCGTTTGCTTTGGAAACCAAATAATTACGCTATGCCTGTCCACGTAGGATCGGCTAATTATTTTTTGGGTCCACAAACGCCACTTGCAGTGGTGCAATTTAAAGACAAAAACGCCTCCGTAGTAGCGTTTTTACTTCTGTTAACACCACTGCAGTGGGTTTTGCCTGGAAATGCACTACCAGTGGCGATTTGCTGTGAACAAATTTTGGCATGAACCTATCGTTTTTTGGGCTTGCAATCTATGCAACAATTCTTGAACCCTCGAATTTAACCATTTTTCAACCTATTCAATTGCAACCAATAGGCGCCAAAGCCTTTTTCCCAAAAACACCATGTATTCTAAGTGAGTGTAGCACTCAAAAACCACAATACAAAACCTTAAAGTGCATTTTCCAAATGTGTGAACTCATCAAAAGTTGAACCATTACCATCAATTCAACTGAACATTACAGTCTAAATAGTGTCCGAGAGTTTTCATCAAGTGTCTAAATAATACAAAATATTGTATTTCTAGCTAAATATACATATGTAGACACCTACAAATGTCTCCCACTGAGTAATCAATGTAAGTATAGCACATGTCGCAATTAATTCAAACTCGAAAAACGCAATTGAACTTGTAATGAAGCTCGAAATATGTGAATCAAGTACACTCGAAATTATGAGTCAAGGTCAAATACAAGGCAAAAATATTTCTTTTCGGTTTTCTGGATAATTCTCAAAGGTTTCAAACAAGTTAGCCTGGCGATCTCATGCTTTTGTTTCTCATACATGTTCGCACAACATTTTTCTGAATCCGCCAGTATTTTAAATTATTTTTCTGATTTTTCTATGATTTCTATGAATTTTGCAATGTTTAAAATACGCAGAATACCAGAAAATACATGATATTAGAAAATACGCGGAATTGTTTAGAATCTCGAGAAAAATCTTTCTTCGAAAGGAGGCCGTTAGAATAATCCGTAATCTTAGAAATCGAGACGTATGGCAAAGAATTCCGAATTAAAATATATTTCAGATTTTTTGGAAAAAATATATACGCAGAAGCCTGCGTATATACGCTCTAGGCGTATTATACGCAGGTTTATGATCACTTGCTTTGAGGAGCGTATACGCTGAGGAGCGCGTATATACCCTGCTTTGAGCGGTAATACTGTCGCTCTCAGCGTATATACGCTCCTTTTCTGCTCTACGCCTAAAATACACCTTGCTCATTTCGATTTTCCGACACGTTTTCAATTACGATTTCAACTTCCACTTCCGACTTCCTCATTTTGACGATCTAAGAATTCTCTGTCTTTCATTCACAAAAACTCTTCCCCAATATACACATAAACACGAGTCTTTTGCGTTCTTTCGATTCGTTTGACAAGCGAAAATCAAGGTTGATTCTGAGATTATCACCAATAACTCTTCACGTTCTTTATACTTGGATTAACATTTTATATGGAGTTTTATGTAATTTTCACAATGTAGAAACCGACTTTGAATCGTCTCATGTAAATATGTAGGATTATTTGTTTATGCTTTTAATTCGTTTTCGTTAACTCTTTATTATTATTACTTCTTCTTGTCAAATACTAACGATTTTATTCTTGTATACGATTCAAGGCAAAGATTCATTGTCTCGTTTTTCATTCATGAACTAACATTTGTTTTATTTGTCTTTATTATAAGCGATTCAGGCGGAAGATTCGTTTCGTTTCGTTTTACAACTAACCTTGTTTGTTTGCAAGATTTAGGGTAAGATGATTTGTATATATATTGCGAAGTTCATATATTCATATTGTATTGTTGTAAATTTGTGTATATTTGCTAACAAGAGAAATTAGGTGAATCACTTTAAAGTCAGATTAACTATGGGAACGCCGTTTTAGCACCCGTTTTAACATGATTAATACAAGTGTACACAATTTCTAGGTTAGGTAGTCATTGTGATAATAAAACAACTCACTTAGTAATTTCTAGGGCTAGGCCTAATAAGTTTAAAAAAATGTAGTTGTGTGCTCCAATAAATCGTGTTTAATGAATTACAATGAGACTGAGTAGGGCCGCACATTGCGGGCGGATTGGGTTACTGTACAACTGTACCATGTCCCGCCCACGACTGGTATCTTGATTGGACGTGGGGCCATTGTTGTGGACTAACGTTTGGGCGTCCGTGAATAAACCTTTCTAGGCACGGTGGCGATTCCCCTTAACTCGACAACACTACCCAACGCATCTCACGTGCGTTTCCGTGCTCAAGCACGCACGCACCTCGATGTATAACCAAGCGCGCGCGCCGCTTAAGCTGAGGGCGCCGGCCCACGCCTACATTGGCGACTTCACTGGGAAAATCACGTTAGTGAGTGGACAGACTTGAAAAGTCCGTAATTCCTCTCACGTTTATTGGATTTTGCATTTTGCATGTGACCTTTCGAATAAGGTCGCGCCTTAGGCTCTTGCCTCTCGCTATGGGCATGTTCTATCTTGAAGCTACCATAAGGGGGATAACCACTTGGCTGCATGTGGTTACATTGATCGCATGGCTAAGGCAGTATCACGCCATGCCGTGTGTTGCACCTTTCGATGGCGTATGTTGCTGCATAAGGGGTCTTGGCATACATCGCTAATTGCAAAGTGGTGAAAGACGACCCAAGCTCTGCACTTAGGCGTGGTACACTTTCTGACTTAACTGACCGACCATAGTTGACTTGTCATCATGTGTCTTGTATATATGTGCATGTATGGGTCCTAGCCATTGTACAGTTCTAGACCTTAACAAAACACTTTCATAGTAGTCCATGGTCATCTTTAGTTCACATTCATTTCATGCTTTATGCCATAGTGACTTTAGTTGACCTCTGCCTTAGTCTGTGCCATTAGTTCACTAGGACTTTCTGTCCTTAAGCTTTCGACCTTATTCCACACAGACTTTGACCTAGGTCTTGACCTTGACCATTAGAGGTCCACATACACTCTGATCTTAGGTCTTGACCTTGCTACTAAGGGAGCAAAGACTTTGACCTTAGACGTTTGACTTTCGACTCTACTTGGATTGCCTTACCTCAGCCAACATAGGCTCGACCTCTAGCGCGTGACCTACCTCTTTAGGCACATCGCATATTCATACATCCATATGTCGTTTGGTGCCCTTTTCAAAAAATTTCAAAAAAAAAAAAAATAAAAAATTCAAAAAATTTTTAAAAAAAAGCAAAAAAATTCAAAATGAAAGGGCACCTTACTCATGTATTCATTCTAGGAAAATGACCATGCGAATTAGGACATGCATTTGCATCTTGTATTCATGTATCCAATAATGACAAGGAGTTCACTAGGGTTTATTTATTTTTGAAACAGGTGAAAGCGCGTCTCCATAGACCCATGCTCGACCCAAGAGTTTTGAGCCCTCAGCCCAATCAACCTGCTACCTCAACTTCATACCATCAGCTTAACACCAAAATGGGCTCCCACAACAGAAAGCTCCAAAGCTTGCGAGAGAGTTCAAACAGCTTGAAGCTAAGATCAAAGGAGTTGACTCGGCACTTCCTTGGACAAGCTGTTTGAGAAGGATCAAAGTCGCCCTTTTAACCAAAACCCAAGACCTCCTCTCGACCAACCTTGCAACCAAAACTGCCAAAGGATTTCTCGAGCCGAGAGACATACCAAGTTAAGCGACTGAATGACCCCGACTCCATATAAGGGATTTTAGACCACGATGGCACTTAAAGGATTGACTCTGCCTTGTTTCCAATGGTCTCTTCCCTTTCCTTGGAACCGATATGGTAAGTGTTTCTTTTCACTTCCTGAGAATAGATATAGCTCTTGGGAAGTGGATCATCCACGCATTCATGGCAAGAATAAGGGTAACATTCCAGACCCAAACTCCTTCCGAGAGCTCGAAATCCTTAAGCAGGGAGAGAAGAGGGGGTTACTACTACTGACTAGATGGAGAGAGTTTGCTGCAACTATCTCTCGCTCCTACTGAAAAAGAGATGGTCAGACCTTCATTTCTGGCTTCAGCCAAAATACAAAGATCATCTCAAGTAATCGAGGCCTTACCATTTCGCAAAGGTCTACGACATTGGAGTGGACAAGAGAATGATCTTCTTCAATTCACATGAGTCAGTTGGAGTCTTAGCTTTAGGATCAGTCGGGAGTCCTTTCCCTATGACTCTGTATCATTTCTTTTTTCCATTTCGGTCTATGTCATTAGGTTTAGGATCAAATTCGCAATTAGCCCTCTATGTGTATAAATTTCTTTTAATAAAAGTTTGTTTTCCTTATGCTCCATATAGTTGTGGCTCTGAAATTTAATGGAATAAAATTAATGAATGACCTCACAATTCCAATTGGACATTGCCAAGAGAGGCTCTTTCAATAGCTCACACAAATCACTCTTCCCTCCATTCCCCTTGTCAGATCATATCAAAATCCATGCTAATATTTGACATAACACTATCAATTTAGCTTCTTTCTTTTCATCACCACATCTGGCCTACCCTTTGGACGAGAAACGTGCGTTAGGTAAAGACACAGTGCAAAAAAAAAAAAAAGAAAAATCAAATTCAAAATGCCAAGTCTAAAGCAGATCAACTGCAAAGGCAAAGTTCCATGCAAGCCAAATTTCACCAACAATAAGCAAAAGTCAATATAAAAAACACACGCCGTGGGTCATTTCGTAATCATCAAGCCTTTTTAACCTCAAGCAAGACAGCGTCCACAGGTTACAACCAAAAGCCCTCTCACAGAGGCATTGCTCCAAATATCGTACAAGAACTTTACGAGGTCTGATTGCCAAAAGGAGTAACGTAAGAAGCTCCTTCTCTGAGGTTCGACCCAATAACCAATAATTGCTGAGGTCCATCATTAGTTTGGATTCCTTAAGTCAGGAGACAGATTCGCCTGTGTAGCACTGACATATGACTCGAAGCTGGAACAATCACACATGTGCCAACACAATCCTATATCAGTTTATTACTTCTAGTCAAAAATTGTTAGCTTTGTCTTTGTTTGAACTTTAGCTATTTCTTTACATACACCCTTAGGGCTCCTCCCTCAACTCTGTCTTAGGCTAATCCCTCTGTAGAGTCTGCTAAGGCAAATCTCCTGAAGGCAAATCGATTGGCATGTTTCCTCCATGTTCACCTACTCCGTATGCAGCATTCAGCTAAGTTACTGGATTTGGGCAAAATCAAAGTCACAACCACCACACCGGTCTCCTAACAATTACCCACAGGAAAAGCTTAAGGCCCAAACCATGACAGATCCACTAAAAACTTACTAGCCTTACCTTACCATCAAACCATTGCCATGTTCAACCTGACAAGCCGGGGGCTACACCATAACCAAGCCATCAACACTAATAATTAACATCACCAACGCCCAACACCCATGGAGTTGGGCTCACTTGCAATCACAGAGCATCAGCCTATTGTCGAATGGGGTTGAGAACGGTACATCCGACATCCAAAAGCACCTTACATTAAGTCATTTTCCTTGGTCATTTATGCATTAGATCTAGAAAGATGCATTACGCATGCACTTGCCATTGAGTTTACATACATCATCATGCAAAACACCTGCACAAGAACACATTACATTGCACATTGCACATTAACATTGCACCCACAGGGATACCTAACACGAGGCTGGGCCATCTTACTGCATTTGCCTTGAACTGCCTATAGTACGGCATTCAATCGCTATAATCACTGGATTGTTGGTGAGTCGCAACATTTCTTCCCGAAAAGCCAAGGGTCAGCCGTTGGGGTAAGGGTTCCTGAGGAAGGGCCTTCCAAAAGGATTCATATAATACTCACCATGCCTATAGCGTGCATCATCGCTATCTACGCGAAGTTGTTGCTACAGCGAACTTTCCGTGCAGTGTAGGCGTAGGGGAACTTCCGAAGGAAGAGGCCGTTCCGACGAACTTTAATTTACATTCCGAAAAGAGGTCAGCCGTAGGAAGGCACCTACAATCACAACTCTTCCCGCGAAAGCCAAGGTCAGCCGTAAAGGGGAACTTTCCGAAGCGAACGAGGCGCTTCCGACGGAAGACTTCGACTCTATCCTTCGAAAGCCAAGGTCAGCCGTAGGGAATGGCATTACATCATTTCTTTTTCGCCAGAAAGCCAAGGTACCGCCGTAGGGAAAGCTAACTGAGGAACGAGGCGTTCCGAAGGTATTTCATCATCTCATATTTCTCCTGAAAAGCCAAGTCAGCCGTAGGAGAAGCAGCCAGATGCCAGGCGGCTCGTTCAAGGGAATACAGATCGGGCGTGTAAGGAAAAACGCATAACAGGTAACACCTTTGGTCACAGGTCATGGCGAAAAGGTGATCCAGGGTTAAGAACGTCTTAGTTGCCTCGTAGCCAAAATTAAATACTTTGACTGTCGTCTTACCGGATTATTCGGTCGTCTTCAAGACTCAGTCAAAGGTGGGGGCTT
>SNQN01013834.1:0-12133 GCA_008642245.1 Bassia scoparia | reverse complement strand
ATTGACAATTACAATTAAAACGATTGTGATATATCGAAATCGATTGAAAACGAATGAATTTACATGATTGGAAACCAAAAGCAAAACGAAATTCAATGTATTATATTAATSAAAATTAATAACAAAAGAAGAGAGAGARTTTGATTGAATAGCCTACTAGGAATTTGTACCTAAATCCACAAAGAATTTGGATGAGAGAGAGACTTTTGAGAGCTTTGAATTGCACTTCAAATACTGATTTTCGTTGATCGAATTTGGTTTTTTTAGTTGATTTTTGTTGATGTTCGATTAAGCACCGAGAGCACGTATAGCGTTTTGGGGAAGAAAGATAGATAAAAGAAGAATCGGATATACACTGGATCAACCGTATATATGGTAGAGAGATCCGTATATCCAGTCATATGAACGGTATATACGGTTCCCTCAACCGTATTATGAACGGTATATACGGTTCCCTCAACCGTATATACGGTTGAGGTGATGTGGCTTGCCACGTCACACAGTGTATATCCGATTTTTGTTTTCATTAGGCTATTTTTATCTATATTTTCTGAATCTGATCTACGATCCAAGAATTATCCTTTATCCAATTTATCCTTTTATCCAATTTTGGCTTACTTAAAGCTCAAGGTTAATCTTCTAGAACATTTCGGATCGTTCCTGAATTTTTTGGATTTCTCTTAGAATTTCTAAATTAATTTATTTACGAAAAATCATTTTGCGAACTTGTCAAAATCATAGAAAAATCAGAAAAATAAACTAAAAATACTTGCGAACTCAGAAAAATGAGAAATATCCTATAGAAAACATTCTAAACATAAAGAAAAAAGACTAAAAATAGAAAATAATAAAATAAATAAAATAAACACTTTCTTCCTATTAATGGACCCTCGGTGTATGATATCGAACTCAACTTTAATTCAACTCATGCAAAAGTGTTTAATTTATGGATTTCGCCATAGCTTTTGGAATCAGWTCTATTTCGAAACGTCGTATTTTTTCTCATCGGCTATTCAATTTCAGAAGACACTTTTGGGTGTCTACAAGGCCTCTTGGACGGAACGAGCCCACACCATAAGAAAATCCTTGCGAGTTAGGCCAAAGAGGACAATATCTACTAGTGGCCCTTATTCCCATGGGGGTTACATAGTCTTTTCTGGAGCGATCAATTATGGCCGACCCGCACGAGCATCGGCCAAAAATGTATATCGTTTTATTTTCCTTGTTTTGGCTGCATGTGAAAGTTGGCTCAATGATTGGGTTTTGGTCAAGAAATCCAAGCCCGAATTTATTAAGCGGCCTTTGTCAAGATGTCAGGCCCTGACGAGCCCGTGTGGAATTTTATAAAAGGGAAAAAAGAGGAAAGTGAAGGTAAACATTCCTAAGCATCCATAAGAAACCCTAAAACACTACTTCACTCAGTTTTTTTCCATCTTGTTTCTGTTTTTTTTTCATTTGACTCAATTCAAATTCAAATTAACCATTTTAATTTATAACTCAGAAATTAACAAATTCAGTCTTCTGCTTGAAATTTTATTGTCCTTCTTTCACCTATCAACTAAGTTGTTGATTTTAAAAAGTTTGTTTTTTTTTTGTTTTGTTTCTAAAAAATTTTGCAACTTTGTAGATGATTACTTCACTATATTCATGTAAATTAGATGAATTTATTTTTTTTATAGCTTTTTAATTTTTGGAGTTTTTTATGTGAATAAATGATGTTTTTTTACAGTTTGTGGTAATAAAATAATAGATTGATGACTTTGTTGATTTGTACAATTTCGTTTTTTCCTTCTCATATATGAATTTTGACCATTTTGTTTCTTTTCTTAATATTAATGTATGAATTCTGATATTAATATAGTTTCCATGTGTTTTTCTATTTAATGTAATTAATTATAAGATAAATTTTTTTAGAATAGTGAAATGTTCTGATTACTTTATTAAAATCAAATTAATTAATTATTATTAAGAAAATCCCAAAAACCATATAGGCTGAATTGTACATGGACTCGGCTCGAAACCCGAACCAAGATCAGTTTTGGTCATTCCTTGATCCTCGGGTGAATTGAGATTTGGAAAATCCCAAAAAGCCATCTAAAGAAGCAATAATGACTATGCTTGCCAATCTTTCCATTTTGGTCAATAAATGGATGGAGAATGGTCTTCACGGGTGCCTTGTTAAGTTTTGGTAATCAATCCACATTTGCTACTCGTAATCGACCTATAGAAATAACTCACCTTATCATCTTGACAATGGTCATGCCTCCCTTTTTAGAACGACTTGAACCAGATAATAAACCCACTGACTATCGAGACAGCTAGATTAGTCCCGTTTCAAGTAGCTTCAACATTTCCTTTATCAAACTCTTCCATGTTTTGCATTAATCCTTCTTTGTGCTCATATAAGAGGCGTGATCATATCAAGAAATAATACGATGCATACAACGTGAGGACTTAATTCCTTCATGTCATTAATTGAGTAACTAATAAACTTCTATATTCCGTCAACAAACTAAATAGTTTTCCAAAGAAGTGTCATTAAGTTTCAAGTTGAGAATTAACGTGGATACTTCTCATTCTTATCCAAATAAGATATATAGTAAATGGGAGGGTTTTAGTTACCTTTGGAAGAGACGTTGTATCTCTCCACCTTTCTACCACTTTTATGGTCTCGAATTGATTAAGGAGCAACTTGCACCCTTGTGTCTTCACTTTTCTAATCACCCCCCGTGCATGCTTCCATCATGGGCATCTTTAGAGTTTTTGAGAATGTGAAAATGACTTTCTATCCTAACATAAGTGTTTGAACGCCCATCTTTCACATCAATGACCGACTGCATTTACGAGGGTCTCCATAAGCTGAGGGGACCTTATAATCCTCTCATTTCCAAACACAAAGTCACATGGCACAAACACCCTTCCGACTTGGACCAAACATCTTTAAAACTCCCAAAGGAAGTCAAACCACAAGATTGGCTAGTTGAATTACAGTCCTTGTAGCTCTCATTCCCCTAACATTGAACTTTTGAGCCATAAAGGGCGTGAGACTCACACTATCTCCAAGAACAATGAGAATTTTTCGGTTCAAGATCTCTAAGCTTAGAGTATTAAAAATTTATCTAGATCACCTAGAGTTTTAAGAAGCTTGTTTAAGAAGGGAAACAATGCAGTCTCCAAAGTTTTGATTGTCAGAAAAGAGATCTTCAAGATTATTGCATTTGTTGGCATTATGACATTGCTTGAAGGATATATTATGTTTACTTGAAGTCCTTTCTAGACTTCAAGGAAGCTTAGAGAATCTTTCATTCAAGTCCTTCTTAACCATCATATGAGAAAACGGAACGGTGTGGCTTGTATGACTCATTGGGAGCTTTTTCAAATTTTCACTCACTTTCTCACTCTTGTCATGGCTCGATTCTCACTTGATTGGCGTCTAATCTCATACTCACTCTTTCTAGAAGTCTTCTTCCTCAACTCCATCTCCTTTTGGATAGCTACCTCTTCACTCTTCATTGGCCTTCATAACCCCTTACTGGATCTCAAATGATAGCCTTGATGTGCTCCTTTGAGTTTTTACCACCGTGAACCTAGAAGTTGTTTCCAATTGAAGAACTCCCCACCTTTAGAGCAATTTGAGCTAATATGTCTCGCATCACTTATTATATATTGTACTTGTGGATGTTGGACGAGGTGGCTACTTCACCATGCCTTTTGTCCTTTTCCGCATTGCTTATTTGTTTGGAGCATGAATGTTTCCACGACCATTAAAGGCTTAACTTTTTGGGTAGTAGGTAGAGGTGTTTTTGATTGTCTGGTGGCTTTGTTGTTTAACCTCCCTTGTTGTAAACAAGAGCCTAAAAGGAGCTTGAGAAGTGGTGAGATGATTGATCGAAATTATATGGATTGGTGGTGTGAGGTTGTTATTGCTAACCATTTTGAGGTGGAGGTTGCCTCCAACCAAAGTTGAGGTATTATTCCAACATTAATTGTAGGTTTGAGAATAAGGATCATTTCTGCACCAATAAGGGCCGCTTCTCCTTGTAGACACACAATAAGAAGCAATATATATGATCATTGCCTCAACATGTTTCATTAAGCTATGACTTGAGGGTACACTTAAAGATGTCAATTACCCATTCAAGCTTCTAGACTATAAATCAACCTTAAAGCATAAGGTCAATAGCAACAAACTTACGTTCGTTGTCCTTTCTTGGAAATATGTTTCTCACCCCCCCCCCCCCCCCAAAAGCATAATGCTTGTCACTTCTTTAATCATTCAACCGCTTCTTCCATCGGGAGCTTCTTTAGTTGATCACTGGACCCCGAATCAAGGTTAGTTTTGGCACTTGGAGTCAAACCATCATAAAAACTTTAATAATGATCCATCGATTCGAAGCCATGGTAGGGCATGCTCTTGTTATAATCTTTGAATCTTCCCATGCTTCACTCAATGTTTCACTTTTTGTTGAGTAAAGTTGATGATTTTCCTCCTTAGTTCGAAAGTCTTCTCCGTGAACAATATCGAGCAGGGAAAGCTTTTGTCACCTCTTCCCAAGTTGTCAAGACCTTCACTCATGGTTTCAACAATTTTTGGGTTTGTCACGTAAAGACAATTAAACATATGCATGCATATGAACTCGGAGTGACATTGTTTTACTTTATTATACTACAAAGCTCCAAGACGTTGTCCAAGTGTGAAATGGAAATTCATGAGCAGCTCGCCCAATTGATCACTTTGGTAGCATCCATATTAGTTAGGGGGAGCTCAAATTGTTTGCATACTAGTTGAAGCTTAATTCGATGATTGATACGTGTTTTTTCATTGGAAAAAAATCAAAATTACTACAAAGTATAAAATATTTTGAAGGGAAAAGGCATTCCTAAAAATTTAGGGGCACGGGTGAACTCAATATTATGGACCCTATATAATTAAGCTAGTAAGAATTTTTTTTTTTGATATTATATGCAAAAAAAAATAACGTATGTATGAATTCATACTTGTGCTTTTTTCGCTACATAATAAATATATGAAAGAAAGTGAAATATCTTACTTCACCTAAAATAATAATTTCAATTAAGGATAAGTAATATTTAAATTGTACATTAGAGTTCGCACAATTAGTTTAGAAATGCAAATAACATTGTTACTAAAATTATAAAAAAAAAACACGTGTTTTAAAATTCAAATTTATATGAAATATATAGATACAATCATACAAGTAATGAGTATTTTAATTTTAATTGTTCGAAACTCGATTAGTCCACGTGCAATGCACGAGTTTAACAAAACTATTTGCTTATGAAATTTTTATTAAAAAAAATAATGGTAAAAAATTTAGTATTATGAAAGAAATAATTCATGGTATTTAGATAATTATATATATATGATTGATAAAACATTAATATTATTTTTAGATAAAGTATGTCGTATAATTATATATCAAATAAGTATTAATGTGACAGTATTAAAATAGTATTAAAATAGGATATTAATAGTTATGTCATATTTTTTTTCATACTTATATATTAAGAGAAAGATATGATATAATTCTTACAAACATAACTTTTATACTCCATATATTGATAGCCTGCCAACAAGACTACTAAAGATCATTTACCTATCTCGATCTCACTAACTATTAGCAAGGGTATGAAGGGGTCAAACCCATGAAAAAAAACACTTTCGCCAATTACAATTCAATCTAAAAGCGAAGCACTTTGATTGTCAAGAGGGTTTTCAGGATTACAACTAACTAAGGGATTCAACAATAAGAATTAAGACACTAGAATTAGGGTTTAACCAAACATAGCAGACATGTAAAATCGATCACAAGCATAGAAGTTAACGAACACAAATTAGCCGACAAGGGGAGACTTTCTAAGTACCTAAGACACTCTCAAAAGCTATCTAGGAGAACCTCACTTGCAATCCAAGACCTATTCTCATGGCTTGGTTACAAGCTCGGTTTAAGCATGAATTCACRAAAGCTAGTAGCATCCCAAGAATTCGGTCCCTATTCTCATGGTTCCTACATCTAAAAGGCTAGAAGGAGTTCAATWAAAACTTCAACTCTTATTCCTTCATCCTAAGTCCCTAGTAAAACCATCACGGTAGCTAAGCAGAGGTGGAAAAATCCGATTCAAACTGTATGTTCGRTCCGAACCGCCYCGATATATTATCCGTCCGATATTCGCATTTAAAGAAATAWCTTGATTCGAAATTAATCCGATCTAAACCTAGATAAACAAAAAATGGTCTAAATCTGATGATCAATACAATYCRAATCTGACCTGACCCTATATTGAATAACCCGAAAGCCGAAATTGCTGGATCAAAACACTAACTATTATTCGGAAAACCCGACCCAAAATAATTGAATATTTATAAAGTGATCTCATAATGCAAATGACTAAATTTAACATTTTCTTTGAAACATATATTTCTAAAGTTAAATAGAAAAAAGAAACGACCAAAAAAGATGAGTGTTAGTGTTCTTACATTCAGTGTGGAAATGTGGAATACTATTTGCTTATAGAGTTTAAATTTAAAATGGATTTTTTGTATATTACCACCTTTGTTTGCCGAAATTCTTTTAAAACTCTCACCGCTTTACGCGTCCGTTTACCAATTTCTGTTAAATAGGGGGTATTTTCATCATTTCCCTTCTTTCTCTTATCCTTTCTTCTTCTTTCCTCGTGTCTTGCCACTGCAGGCCTGCAGCTAGCAAGGTCGACCCTCTGCTTCAATTCGTCATTCAACAATCAAAACTATTTTTTTAGAACAATTAAAATACTTATCCCATAAAACTAAGAAATTACCTTAATAAAATATTTGCAATGAACACCATAACACATCACGAGGACTACCATGCGTCCATGCCACTCCATGAACCACTCAACCCGACAAACCAGCCTACGAAGAACAAATCAGAGTATCCATGAACCCAACCTAATCCTACGATTAGTGTTGTTGTCGCTTCGTGCTTGGTTTTGTCGATCCCACCTCACCGGCAACCAAACCTAACCCTGAAATTGGATCGAATTCGAGTCAAATTGGGTCAAAGTGGAGTTGTGTTTCATTAATCTTGAATTGTATAAATTAGGTTTTAAAAATGTGATTTTCCGAAATATAGGGGCCATTATTTAGATTCGGTAAAGAGTAATTAAGAACAAGAAAAAGAAAAAAGAAAAAGGATGGATGGAGGTGAATTGATGAATGTCGTGGGTAGGTTGAGGAGAAGAAGGAGGTTACCATGACAATAAGAAAACTACGAAATAGCTCCACACTTAACAGAATTTTAAACGAACTGTTAAAGGTGGGAGTTTTTAAAAAAATGGACTTAAATGTGGGAGTTTAAAAAAAACTGAAGGTGGGAGTTTTAAATTTCGACAAACAAAAGGGGAATATACAAAAAAATCATTTAAATTTATACCCCGAATTAATGAGAAATAGAAGTAATTCTTTCAACCAAAGAATATTCTAACCTTTAACCGATATCCACAAATATAGATATAATATGATCCGAAAAAAGATCATAATCCGATTAATATATATTCGAATATTCTATCTGTTGCAATCCAAATCTAAGACCTTAAGATAAACCCTTTTAATCTTGATCTATATCCGACTCGACACAATGAGTTATCTTATCCAAATGGATACAATTTAGTATCATTCGACTAACAATCCCGATCCGAATCCGATTCGACCCATCCGATTTCTAACTCTATAGCTAGTATGATAATTAGCAATTGCACTCTGTAGACCCGTGGGTCCCACGGGTGCTTGGGCCTACATCGATGGTGTTTGTGTTATGGCTTCAGCCACAGAACTCACGGTGATTGGATGTCTGGTATAGTGGAGTGTTGTCGAGTAAGGGATCGCTCGTGCCTAGCTATAAAGGTATACTAACGGCCCGAAGCGTTGGTACCAAATAAAGGCCCCACGGTCTGATCAGTACCCAGTTCGTGGGTTCGGGGACATGTACGGATTGAATCTTGAACCCAAATTCCGCCCGATGTAGCGCTCTAATCGGTCTCATTGTAATCAATTCAAACACGATTATTGGATGTACGCAACTTACATTTCAAGCTATTCCGTTTCTAATCCTAGAGTTACTACTAAAAAGTGGTTCTTATTATACAAAAATGACTACCTAGCCTAAATATTGTGACACTGTGATGTTATCCATTAATACGGGCCTAAAAACCGATCGTCCATAATTAATCTGACTTTAATATGGTTCATGTAATTCCGGTCTTATTAATCAAATATACAAAGCGTGACACAAACATATATACAATACATATGTATACGCATCCTTACCTTGTCACTACACAATAAAACAAGTCGGTTAGAATATAACAAAAGTGCTATTGCATCGATCCGTAAAAAGACAAAAAAACATGTTAGTATTGACGAAAAGTGCCTTTGATCGATCCGCTAGACAAGACAAAAACATGTTAGTATTGAGATATAATAAGTAATAACGAAAATGAAATGACATTGACAAAAACGAAAATGAGAAGATTAATCCTCTATTACATGCAACAAGTGAAAGGTAGGTTTCTACATTTTATTAGTTTAATTGAACTCAAATAATTATAAGTCAAGGTTAAAGAATGAGAAATGAGGTTTTAGTTGAGCAACCTCAGGTATATCTTGATTTCGTTTCGTCAATTCGATTCAAAAGAGCGCTAGACTCATATTTGTATGTTTATTAGCAAGAGAGTATAAGAGAGAGTATGTGAGCTTGGCTACGTATGTCGTATCCTCGGAAATGAGGCGAAAGAGGTATTATAGGCACGAAACAAAACCAAAAATGAGCGTATGTATGCTCAAAAACGAGCGTATAACGATCGACAAAGCGTATATACGCTCAAAGGAGCGTTATACGCCCAATCGAGCGTATACGCTCGATTATTCTGTACTCTTTCAATTCCTTTGGATTTTGTATGTATCGATCCTGGAGCGTATATACACTCGAAGTCGAGATATATACACTCACTTATCTTAGGATTATACGAAATTTTCTGATTTTCTTTGGATTTTGAATGACTAGACACCCCTTTTGCAAGAAATACGGTTCTAGGGGTTCTAGAACATTCCATGATATTTTGATTTTAAAAGTATTTCTGATTTTTTATGTATTTTTTGCGTATTTTGATTTTTGTAAATATGTAAAATTCATAGAAAATATGAGAAGAATGCAATGAAAGTGGAAATTATGAAATCACCAATATAAATATTTTAAAAAATCCTAAAACTAAATAGAAAATTCTAAAATAGAAAATAAATAAAAAAATAAAAAAAATGCGTTTGCCTCTATTTGACTTTGCCTCATGATTCGAGCATGACTTCACATATTTTGAGCTTTTTTTACGATTCTGCTGCGTCTTTAGAATCAAATTATCACGAAACGTGGTATGTTTCATCATCAATACTCATTTGGGAGGAACACATTTTGGTGTCACAACCTCCAACCCATACAAGTATGAAATTCACACAAAAACTCAAGAAGTAATGGAATTCATGGTGAAATGAGGGTTGAATTCACCAACCCTGGTTGGAAACTATCACACATGCTTAAAAAGACAATAACATTACATATTCAACATGCTTTATAACAAGATTCAAAGTTTCAAGTAAAATTTAACATAATCTCATACAAAACCTAAAATGCAATAATTCAATAAATATTAACCAAAATGAAAATAAAGAATGTAGAGATAGAGAATAGTTATTACAGCTTGATTATCAATTTGAGTCAAGAATTCCAAGTATAAGAGCTTCAAAATGCAAGATACAATGAGAAGATGATTAATAGTAACCAAAATACAAACCAAAGTTAATAGCTAAAAGGAGAGAGAAAATAATTAAAAATGCTTAAACTAAGAAAGTTACATATGAAAAGTTATTGTCAATATGCCAAAAGATGGGAAACCAGAGCCAATCAACAAACAAACTAAAAGAAAAGAAACAATAGCCAAAACCAGAAAAAGAGCCCTGCAGATAGTAGGGCCCCTACATTTCAGAGTAGTGCCCAATTACTCTCAGTGAAAATAGACGAAGAAGGCAATATGTAGCGTGAAAAGTGGGTGCTCGCTACGACTTGTAACTAGCCTGCTACAAGAACCGACAAATATGGGAAACAAAAGAGCACCTGAAAATCACACCAAAAGGAAGAAAGAAAGGCACATAAATGCTAAAAGCGGCGGTTATGAGGTAGAATAGAAATTGAGACACAGACTCAATTCAAGGTGGAAAAAGACACAGAACAATATAATGGATAAGAAAAAGACTCTAAAAAGAGATATTAAAATCCCTACATCATCATATATAAGTTCTTGATTATTTTTGTTTATAGATTAGGAATGTTTCAACTTTATTTACAATCATTTATTAGCTTATTTTTATTATAATTTTGTTATTTATGCATAATCTAATTAGGGGTTTAATTTATGAGGAAAATTGGAAGAGGAAAATAAAAGTGAGATTTGCTTAGTAAGATAATTAGTTCCCGTGCGTTTGCAGGATCTTAACCAAATAAGACAATAAAAATATATTTTCTTTTAAATTTAAAATTACTTACTTCGTATATATTATTTTGAAGCTATATTTTTTTTTGAAAACGGGGATTATTGAAGTTATAGTGATACAATCATACAATCTAAATTATGTACTCTCGTTACATTTACTTGAAACAATTAATATTTTAACCTCTAATAATAATCGGCATTGTTTCAAGTAAAGCGTAATGGAGGAGTACATAAGCATTAGTACATTATTCCAATACAACTGAATGTAGCTTGTGTTAGCTCACTACTTTCCCCGGCTTTGGCCGGGATCGATTCTCCACCCCAGTATATGCAGAGTTTTTCCCTCGCCCACGGCCAGTTCCGAGATAGAATCTGTGTCAGAACCCACATTCGTATGCCTTACAAAACAGTAGGACATGCCCTAAACTGCATTAAAACATCCAAACAACATATATTAAGCTTTCACTACAATGAATTGTTCCCTTATGCGAGGTTCAGAAGGATTTCCAACAATAGGAACCAATTTGCTCCTCTATTAATTCTTCATATCTTTTTCATGCTCTTCTTTCGGCCTCTTGAACACTTTGCAGTCTAGCCAATCTACGCACAATAATTCATAATAAGTTTCCAAAGTCCGTAGAACATACATAAGCATATACAATAATAAAAAACAATCAAGGCATAAACTCATAGATTACAATCGGAATGAGAGCGGGAAATCAAGTGATATTCATTTTCTCTGTGTGACTCGCAACTAGGAGCAGGTTAGCAGAGATTGGGGGTTCCTCATTGTCCGAGTGGTCATTGCCTTTCATTGACATAAGAATAGCCTCTATACTAACCTGCAACCGCACTGGGTATCGAGCAGTTGCTACTGTCTGGAATAGGCTGTTGTATGTGGATGGCAATACACCATCCTGATCAAACCCACATCCCCTTCAAAAACTGCATCAACCTGTTGCCCATAATGGACAACCAAGTCCCCTCGTCAGGCCAAATATGTAAGTATGACTCCGCTCCACCAGAGAGCCCCTTCCAATGGTTCTTCAGCCCATTTTTTTTTCCAGCCAGCCAGCAAGTCTTTACAGGACATCAACAGCAATAGGAAAGAAAATTTATCCACTACTTCTTTACAAAACATGTTTTTGACAAACATTCTTAGTTTCTAACAATCACACTACTTAATTTAAACTAACAATAATAATTGTTCATTAGAATATCAATACGATTCACATGAATTAGAGTTAGAAAAATCAAATTTCAGAAACCAATAAATAGTTCACTGAGATTTAATCCAAGCAACCCTCTATTGTCAAAACTATCTGTAACTAAAAACAAAGCATTAGTGGATCATAACATAGTACAAACTCCCTCCCAACTCCCAACAAACCTTTTACTTATCGTATCAACAATCGTTTTAGAATTTTTTTTATCATTAGTTGAACAATAATAAACAATATAACTAATTACTTAATATCCATCTCAATATCAAAGGATAAATTTTTAAATTCTAAATCATTAAATTAGAACGACAAAAAAAAAAATTTTGTAGTGGGATGGGGAAAGTCAGTTGTAAACAAATTAGAATTAAAAT
>SNQN01013833.1:0-12134 GCA_008642245.1 Bassia scoparia | reverse complement strand
GATCGCCCATCATAACTGATGGTAAGATCAGCAAAAGGAACAACTCCATCCGCCAAATCATGCTACAAAAGCGAGAAAAGCTGTTAAAAATGGCATTCGCAAACAAACAGCTCCAGAATACAACGAAGGTGCAAGTACCCTGAGGCGAGGGATGAACTTGACAGCAGGAGCCAGGCGAGGGATCAACACCTCACTATAAGCCACACCCTCAGTAAGTAGAGAAGTGTGATCAACGGCCTCGAAAGAGCAGTTTCCAAGCGCCCGCAGCAGGTTTGAATGCATCATCATTGCCGGAGGATCTGCAGGGACCACAGGAAAATCTCGAGCATACTGCCTCACTACACGTTCACCCAGATAGAACACCGCGTCAGTAGGCGTCATGAACACCCGACGAGTCCCGGTTATGGAAAGGGCTGAGGCAGCAGCTGAATGATCAGCTTCGGCGAATGGACGAAAGTGCACCTATGATTAAAGAACATGGGAAATGTCACGAAGTATTGAAAGTGAAAAGGAAAAAACCAAGGGCAGATATCTACCTCGTGAGCCTTCATACGTTTGATCTTCTTACGAGTGTCTATCAGAGCATCTTGGGGTCTCAAAGTCTGACGCCGCGCCCAACACATAGCAGCGGATACTGTGGAGGCCCAGGAGCGCTGGGGGCTAGAGGGCGAAGATAAGAGTAAGCCCAGAGCTGCAAGAACCACAGGTAAGTCAACATGTCAAGTGGAAGAAAGACAAAGATACAAAGTAATACCTCAATCACTCGCCATGGGCCTGTAATCGCCACATTCACCCGACAATCTAATTGCGGCAGGCCTTCCTCATGCTCACAAGCAGCTGAGCATAACCTAAACCGGCCCAGTCATAATTTCGAACAGTGTCCAAATCCCTTAAAGAAGCAAGGTAACGCAAATGGCAACGGGTTTCAGCCCCGGCATCCGGTACCAAAAAGCTGTTGATCATCAACAGCAAGATGATGCGAGCTCGCTGGACCTCAGTAACATTGTCCATCCACAATCCCTCTAAGAGCACCCCAGGCTTCACATACTTCTCCTTCTTCGGAAAAGAAGCACAAATAGGGCCAAGCAGCTGAGGAAGTTCCTCTGAACTAGTGTTCAGAAAGGGGTCAATCACCACAGGTTGCCCGGTGAAAGTCAGGCCAGTAAGCATAGAAAAGTCAAAAGGAGTGATAGTCATTTCACCCCACGGAAAGTGAAAAGTGTTGGTCGTGTCCCAGAACCACTCCAACAGTGCAAGAACAAAAGGATGAGGAGCCCGATAGTCGGTCATTGCCTTGATAGTCTCTACGAAATGGTGGAACCCAGTATTCTCCATAAGTCCCATAAAGTCCGGATCTTCAAGAGTGTCCGCACAGAAAAAGTTGGCCACTCCGTGAGAGTGACCATGTCCTCGCAAGTCATAATTTTCCTGCAAAGCAAAGCAAACCCAATAAATGACCACATCCACCGAAAAGAAAGAAGTGAAAGGGACGATGCTTACAATCCCTGAAAGAGGGCGAGACGATATATGATTCTCCCTATAGCACCATAACTGATCCGGAGACCAGGACGGGCATTTCCAGGTGTTTTTCCGGCTGGAACGAGTAGGGACAACCTCCACCTCCTCTAGAATCTCCTCCATGAGTTCCGCCATCCTAACAAGAAAATACAAATGATTAGTAAGCAAATCGGCAGCATAACGGCTATACATGGACAATACCAAACACCTAGAAGTGTAATAACCCTGCAAGGAAAAACCGCCTTAAGGTTGATAACCACAAGCATACATTACACAAATGACTTTGGAATAAAGTTCTAAGGTTATTGTGTAGTGAAAACCAACATACATATGAATAAGCAAAGCAAAGCAATTTGAACTTCAAGGCTATACATTACGTGAGTAGCTTTGGAATAAAGTTTCGAAGTTGTCATGTAGTGAACAAGCACAACGATGGCAATATCAAAGCCCTACATTACACGAATGGTTTTGAAATAATGTTTTAAAAGCCATCGTGTTATGAAAGCAAGCCGAGAATGTCATTCGCAAGGAATTCGAAGGCTATAACATTATATTAAAACATGGAGCTTGAATAAGTTTTGTGGTCGAAACATTCAAATTGATTTCATACCAAGCTAAGAGCAATACTACAACCAATGGTTGAGTTTCAAAGCAATGGACAAGCCTTGAAAGTCGATTATGAAGTTCCAAGCTCACCATCAAGTTTATCAAGTTTTGCATTTCAATCATCAACCATCAAGATGCAAATAATCATCAAGTTATGAGCTTTTGTTACAAGGCAAAATTCCAAATAGTTCATCAAGAATTCAACCAAAATTGGATAAAGTTCGGCCAAAATAAAAGGGGAAAAATCACACTATATTTTCGAGCAACACCTTGCTCAATTCATCAAGGCTCCATCCCAAATTCAAGGCAAAACAAGCGAAAGCATAGACATACAACAAAGGTTACATATCTCTCATCAATGCCAAATAATTGCAAGCACAAACATGAACAAATTCAAGCAAGTTGAGTCATGAAAATAAAACCCCTAAATCTGAAAAATGAGACAAAAAAATTCAAAATGGAAGGAGGATTGTACCTGAATTTGAGAGTATATCTTCAAAGGAATGGCTTCTAACTTCTCTGGGCTTGAATTTAAGCGAGAATTCGGCAAGCAAGAGCTCGAAATGGCAGCAGCAACGACGAAATGAAAACATTAGGTGCGGAGTTGGATAAAATATGCCCCTAAAAGAAGCGTATATACGCTGAATGCCTGCGTATATACGCAAATAATGAGCGTATATACGAAGGTACTCAGCCTGTATGCGCTCCTTCTGAACTAACTTGCCATTTCACAGCTTGTCGCGCATTATTTCGATCATCCAACGGTCATTCAAACTCTCGGGAATATCAGGCAAACTTTCAAAAGCCTTGCAAAATTACAACATTACCCTCCAAGCGGCAAAATTACCAAAATACCCCTAATTGAGTAGAATCCAAGTGTCCCTCAAAGCAACCTCCAAAGCATACACACTTTTTCTCGGGTTTTGGAATCTTCTCCCGCTCCAGAAATTCCACATACACACCTTTTCTCGGGTTTTGGAATCTTCTCCCGCACCAGAAGTTCCGCAGACGCACATTCTTTCGGGTCTACGATTTCTCCCGCTACAGAAATCCAGCACAAACATCTTTCGGGTCTACGATTTCTCCCGCTACAGAAATCAGCACAACCATCTTTCGGGTCTTATGGTTTCTCCCGCTACAGAAATCTCAAGCAAATACATCTTTCGGGTCTTGGAATCTTCTCCCGCTACAGAAGTTCCGTCAACACATCTTCGGGTCTTGGAATCTTCTCCCGCTACAGAAGTTCCGTCAGCACATCTTCGGGTCGCGGAACTTCTCCCGCTACAGAAGTTCCGTCAGCATCTCTCGGGTTTTTTGGAATCTTCTCCCGCTCAAGAAGTTCCGCGCACTCTTCCGGGTTTTGGAGTTTGCTCCCGCAACAAAAATTCCAAGGCAAGCAAATCAGACCGCACGGGACACGGCTACAGGTAAAACTAACCTTTGTTTTGCAGGTACCGGCGAAAAAGGGTGACTCAGGGTCGCAGAACGTCTTGAGTTGCTCTCCGTCCCGAATCGAATACTTTGACTTTCGTCTTACGAGACTATCGTCTCTCCAGACTCAGTCAAAGTGGGGGCTTCTGTAGACACCTAAAAGTGTCTCCCCAAAAGAGTAATCAGTGATGAAACATACCGCGTCTCGCGATTGTTTCGACTTAGAAAAGATGCTTTGAACTCACAAAAGTTGGAAATACGTGAGGTCATACTCGGAACTATTGAGCAAAGGACAAATAAAGGGGGCAAAAATATTTTCTTTTATTTATTTTAATTATTTTCTATTTTTAGGTTTTCTTTTCTATTTTTAGGGTTTTTTAAAATAATTTATACTGGTGATTCTCTTGATTTCTAGGTTACTAGTGTTTTTAGGGTTTTTTAAAATAATTTATACTGGTGATTCACATTCTTCACATTTTTCTGAGCTCACCAGTATTTTTAGATTATTTTTCTGATTTTTCTATATTTTTCTATGATTTTTATAAGTTTTTATACGCAGAAAATACAAAAAAAATACAAAATACACAAAAAAATACCCCGGAAATACGTGGAACCTTCTAGAACACTCTAGAACTCCTTGCTTGGGGAGCAAGGGTGTCTAGGTGCGTCGAATCAAGGCAAATCAAGGCAAATCACGAAATAAGATCGGAGGAAATCACATATACGCGTAGAATATTCGAGCGTATATACGCAGAGCCTGCGTATATATGCTCCTAGGCAGCGTATATACGCAGGTCCCCTGCGTATAGACGCTCGATACGTGCCTTTGCTCATTTCGAGACGACACACACGTCTATTCAACTTACACGTCCCTAAACTTGCGTATTCACACTCTCACACTCTCATACACTCTAAACACATACATTCTTGAGTTCTAGCATCAATTCTGTTTCGATCCAATGAGCGATAACAAGGTTTACTTCTGAGATTACTCGCCACTAAACACACTCATTTCTCATTTCCTCAATCTAATTAATAACTATTACGAGTTTCAATCTAATTAACAAAAATGTAGAAACTCACTACTTAATTATTTCATGTAAATATGTAGGAGTAGTTAACGTACTTCGTTGTTTTCGTTCTTTTTTACTCCATTGTCATTCTTACGATCGCTTGTCAATACTAACGATTTCTTGTCCTTGCACGGCGGAAGATTCCTTTTGCACATTTTTATTACGAACTAACATTTGTTTTGTTTGCAGATTCAAGGTAGGATTAGTTTGTACATATATTTTGTATATCATATTTCGTATATTTCGCATTGTCATGGTGGTACATCACTTGTATATATTTTGCTAAATAAAGACCGGAAATTATGTGAATCACTTTAAAAACAGATTAATTATGGACGACCGGTTTTTAGGCACCGTTTTAATTTGATTAACGCAAAGTGGTCACAATTTCTAGGTTAGGTAGTTTCTTGTGTATAATAGAAACCCACTTTCGTAGTAATCTTTAGGGTTAGTACGCTTCTAAGGTGCTAAAAATGTAAGTTATGTGCATTCAATAACCGTGATGAATGGAATTGCAATGAGACCGAGTAGAGGCCGCTACATGCGGGCGAATTGGGTTACAGATCTGATTCGTACCATGTCCCCGAACCCACGACTGGTTACTGGATCGGACGTGGGGCCATTAATTTGGCACCAACGTTTCGGGCGTCCGTGAATAACCTTTATAGGCACGGTGGCGACTCCCCTTACTCGACAACACTACCCCAACGCACTCACGTGCGGGTTCCGTGGCTCAAGCCCACGCAAAGCACCGATGTAGTACCAAGCCGCGCGCCCGCTATACGCGGGGGTACGGCCCACGTCCTATAGTTGTACTTGCAGTTCTGGGCTTATGAGTACTTTCCACCCATGGGTTTGGTGCCTAGGTTGGATCCTCAGGCACAGCCCGCTATATGGCCTGTGATGATGCGGTGGATGCCCTGAGACACTCCGTCTTCGACTGGTGGGCTCCAGCAGCCGAGGAGAATTTTCCGCCGCCTGAACCCAGCTGATGTGAGTAGCGCTGCCCTTTACTTGTATGCTTTTATTGACTGCTTTGTGATTTTAACCAAATTTTGCTACAAGTGGAGTGGCGCCCATGGAGGCGAGTGGGGAATGCGAGACAGAGGAGGCTCGCTGCAGCAACTGAGCTTGCCAAGAGGCGATGCCTTTTTTGGGGACCTCAAGGGCCTGTCTGGTACCTTGGGGAGCATGTGGTGAGGCAGCATAGGCTTTCTGCACCTACAGTGCCTCAAGATCCTCCAGTCACTATGATGGATGAGGAGTTGTTGGTCACCATGCTATCCAACAATTCGAATCATGGTGAGGTGGTGGAGTACCACATCCCGCTTAGTGACAAGGGTCAGGATACCTATGCGCGTTTCATTGAGGAGCGACTACCCCCCAAGTCGAGCTAGTTGTTGAGGTATGAGTTTTGCTTTTCCGCACCTGTTCTTTGCATTTGCTTTCTATTAGTTGTGCACTAACTTTGACTTGGTTCGTGCAGCCTGATTATGACCTCGGTGAGATCCCCTTTGCTGACTTGAGGATCTGTCCTGACCTGGAAGAGTTCATTGCGCCTACTCCTCCGGCCGCTAGGCGTGCTCAGAATTCGATGCCCCTTGGATCTGGACAGGTAGGGAACATTTTTATGTTTCCTTTTCATGCTAGTATTCACTCATGTGCTGACTTGCTTGTTTTGCGAAATAGATGCCTTGGGCAGGCTTTATGAGGCTGCTGGGAATAATAGATGCTTGGAAATATGCCTGTTTTCAGCTAAGAGACTCGGTAAGTGCACCAAATCTCGTGATTTCAATGTTTTGTAGGGTCAAGAATCCGTTTTTTACTTGAAAATCCTAGTGCAGGTTCGTCAGGGCGACGATGAGGATGATGATGATGACGGTGACGTACAGATGAGACCGGTCCCTAACCGGGGTGGAGCTTCGACTTCCCGTTCTCGTCTTGGACCCTTGTCTTAGTTTACCATGTCGGGAACCTCTACTGTAGTTCCTTGCCCTGATGAACTGCAGGACGAGTCTGCCTTGCAGGTGCTAGCGTCACTTGGTTTTTCGACGTGTCGCGAGAAATGGATGTACCTGTCACCTGTAGGAAAGGGGAGGTTGACCCTAGCTTTGCATTGGTTTATTTCAGGACTCAGCTTAGACTTGCTTAGACTTACTCGTTGGCTTTTGCTTGACTTGACTTGAATCGATCCTAGCTTAGACTCGAGTGCTTGTGTAAATATGACTTGACTTGTATATGACTCTAGACATAGTTCATTTTGTAATGTCGAGCTTTGATTACAATTTGCAAAAGCACACTTGCTAACTATATGCAATGCATGTAATTACTTCTAAGACGACGTCGATCGTCTCGTGTTGTTGTGTATGTTGCATTGCGTTGTTGAGGCGAATGTCGGCTCGTTCCCTCTTGAAAATGCAGGGTAGGACCTAGATTAGACCAAGAACTGCATGCCATCGTGCATGGGAGCGGCTAAAAAGAGCAAAACAAGCTCAAAATGGGCATAATAGCGCCTAGGCTGGGCGCAATTACGCCTAGAATCGAGTTGTTTTTGCTCGATTTTCGATTTTTGGCAAGTTTGTTCGGCCTTATTGCTTATAAATAGGGGTTTATGTACGCCCTAATTCATTCATTACAGCCTCTTTAGTGCTTAAAAACCTCTCTTACATTTCTTTGAACTTCATTTAATTCATTACATCAAATAATTTGKAKCAAATCAAATTGAGAGAGACTTTGCTAATGCTTTGAACAATGTGCTTCGAAACTTGGATGCTCGTGATAGGGAGGACCTCGCAAGGCTGAATTGTGATGTTCTCTTGACTTAAGATATGTAAGTCTCGATACAAACCTTCTTCATGTTGTCATAWGTCTATGGGACCCATTGACGCACTATTTTCGTCTTCAGGACAAGGAAATTGTTCCTTTYCCTGAGGAACTTGGTGCTATTATTGACTGGCCTGCTGTAAGTCTTCCTTATATCCCTAATACTGTTGATCGCTTTGTTYATGAATATGAGCGATACTTAAAACTTAGTCCAGCTATTTCACGACGCATAGTGCATGGTAGGGAAATTGATTTGCTTGCACTAGTTCACTATATTGCTAGTGATGCTTCTTGCCGTAGAGTTTATCGTAGACGTCCAATTATGATCTGTTTGTTTTCAAGTTTTCTGTTTGTCCATGGCAAGCCGAACATTGGTCATGCTAGCATTATGTCTATTCTCGAGCAATGTGAGGCCAATCGTACTCCTATGCCGTTGTGCACGGGGGAGTTATTCATGATGCTCGACAGTCTTAAGAAGGATGTGTATGCGCCCTTATCTGAATGCCTTGTTTTACTGTAGGTACAATATACATTTCGTCTAAATATTTGCAAAATAGTGCATTTATACAAATATCATTGCTTGCTTATTGATGTGATGATTAAATATTGCACATGCTGCAGTTTCATGACAGATCTGGCTGATGGAGCGTTTGAGCCTAGTTGAGGCACCCRAGAATCCTATCAAATATTCGGCTAAVGGATTCTTTTCCCGTAAGAGGGTCCATGTCAACAAGTCTRGGCATGATTGGATTCTTATCCTTGTTGACCGTGACATTCTCGTGCGGTGGACTGTCCCTTGGTGGGGTATTAGGAGTATGGTGGATACTCACTTGTCTTCATATGTGCATGTGGCTAGCTTGACTGCGTTTACCTTTTATTTCCCTTCAAGGGTGATGAGGTAATTTGGGAAAGTTCAACTCATTCCCGCTGTTGACACAGTTCGTCCTAAGGATAAGCGCTTGCATTCGGGCAATGCAACAGAGTGGGAGAAATACTGGGAATCCCATTCTACACTTGAGGTGARCCCACTTACTCGAGGTGACCACAAGATTTCTGRTCATTACCATGTCTAGATGAATGCCACTGATGTGATGAGCCGTGTTGAGGCAAGACGTGCGGAGCAGAAGGACCATTGCAAGAGTAAGAGACTGGACTATGACTCTACTAAGACCCCTGCTGCTAAATCTAGAGCTATTTCTGCTAAGGATAGACTTGGTCCTCAGAAGGTGCCCATTTGGAGTAGGCTTGAAAGAGTTCCTCCTTTGAGAGTTGACTCAAATGTTGCTGAAAGAAGACTTGGGCCTAAAGAGGTGCATGGAGGTGATGCTAAAGGAAAAGGGAAGGCTGTTGTGGAATATACACCCAAGAGACACAAATGGGTGAGGAAGCCTAAAGGTGAGAGCTCAGGTGTGAAGAAAGATGATGCCAAGGAGCAAGAAGAGGAGAGGAAGGAGTGCTTGCTTTTTTCCACAACTCTTGTTTAATTTAATGTTTATATTATTAATGAATTAATAAAGTGATTGGCCTGCGAGCCGCTTTTGCATGTAATAAGTGAACTTGGAACTTGAGGTTTCCTTTTTTGCATTGTAGTTGCTCGATTTTAATTACAAGTAGTAATAAATTACAAAATTGCATTGCTTTTTATACATTGTTTTTACTTTGAGCGTGTTGAAGAAAACTTCGTCCAATTGCCGCTTGACCGTTGTTCACTTGCTAATCCCAAAACAAGTAGGGAACTTGTTATTGTGGCCGAGCCCCTAGGCGAGGCTGCCTACATATCCCATAAGGAATCAGGCCATCTGTAGTTCTGATACATGATGCTATTGTGTTGCTGAGACGCGGTGCGCGTGTATGCCTTAGATGTAGTACTTCTTGAGCTGGTATAAGTTGGTAAGGCTGTAGAAATTATCACCATTTGTGTCCATTAGCTTAACTGCCCCTTTTGGTAAGAACTTTTTGATAATGTAAGGACCTGCCCAATTAGGACGAAACTTGCCTAGAGGATCTAGGACTGTGTTTGCGAAGTGCTTTAAGAACCAAATCACCTTTTTTGATGCCTCGTGGTTTTACCCACTGTTCGAACCTTTTTTAGTATGCTTGCACATGATGTAAGATTGGTAACTGTTTTTTGTCGAGCAAAGCTAACTCATCGAATCTRGCTCTTACCCACTSTGATTCTAGGAGTTTGCTTTCTAGGACAATGCGTAGAGACGGGATCTCTATTTCTACTAGTTGAACAACTTCAGCATCATAGACTAGTGAGAAAGGAGTAGCCCCCGTTGAAGTGCGAATAGAGGTTTTGTAACCCCACAGAGCGAAGTGTAGCTTTTGCGGCCAATCTCGATAATTCTCCGTCATCTTAGATATAATTGTTTTGAGATTCTTGTTAGCTGCTTTGACAGCCCCATTGACTTGTGGCCMATATGGTGATAACTTGTGGTGCTGAATCTTATATTTGGAAATCAGATCCTCACATTCTGCTTGAAAGTGGGTGCCGTTGCCACTAATGATTTCATGAGGGACCCCATAGCGACAAATGATGTTGTTTTCTATGAATTTTGCCATGTGCTTAGCCTAGAGCTTAGCATATGACGCTGCTTCGACCCACTTTGTGAAGTAACCTATGGCCACAAGTATGAATTCATGACCTCCTTGCCCGGGCGGCGTAATCCTCCCTATTATGTCTATTCCCCATGTAGAGAAAGGCCATGGAGAGAACAATGTGGATAGGAGAGATGGAGGAACATGCTGTGCATTAGAGTATTTTTGGTAGGTGTCGCACGTACGAACGTATTACATGCAATCCCTTTCCATGGTAGTCCAGTAATACCCCAATTTGATGATCTTAGAGGCCAGGAGCCTGCTATTTATGTGGGGGCKACAGATTACGTCATGGACGTGCTCCATGACTGTTTTGCTTCTCTGTTGAGTGATGCAAAGTAGGTGGAGACCAWTGTAGTGGCGCTCATAGAGRTCTCCGCCGTGAAGCAAGTACTGAGATGCGAGACGCCTCTGAGCCCTTTGTTGCTTTTTTGTTGCACTAGAAGGGTATTCGTTAGTTTCTAGGTAGTCTTTGATGTCTTTGTACCATGGCTCTTCTGGATCGAGGTTGGGCACCTCATTTGTTTCGCCTAAAGTGCAAACATATGTTGGATCTTGTCTTCGCTCAATGAATAAGGGCATTTGGGTCACAGAACTCGAAATTCGCACCATGGATGTGAGTTTTGCTAGTGCATCTGCGAATTGATTGTCTTCGCGTCGTAGGTAGGTGTATTCGACTTCGTCTACCTAGGATTCAATGTTCTCAAGATAGGACTAATACAGAGTATGGCTTTCACTTCATTCGTACCTTCCATCGGCCTGAAATCTGGTTTAAGATGAGTGAGGAATCACCATATACCCGTAGCTTCTTTACGTTAAGCGCAATGGCAGCTTATAGACCCATAATACATGCTTCATACTCTACGGAAATTGGGGCGTGCTCCTCTTGCGGTGAGATTAGAAGCATTRCAATCCCACATCCCGTTTGATTAGATGCGCCATTGAAGTATAATGACCAACTGTCTTCCTRGGTCATCATAAGTTCCTCGTCGGGAAAGTCAAAGTCCTCAGGAAGGACCTCGTCTGGAGAGTTTGCTAAAAACTCAGAGACAATACTACCTTTGATGACTTTTTGAGGCACGAACTTAAGGTCAAATTCGGCAAGCATAACCATACATCTAGACATGCATRCGTTGACTGCTGGCTTTTCAAAGAGGTATTTCAGAGGATCCCCTTTGCATAAAATGTGTACGGTATGTGTGAGCAAGTAATGTCGAAGCTTTTGTGATGCCCACACTAAAGCCAAGCATATTTTCTCTAGGGCAGAGATCGTTCCTTGTATGGAAGGAGCTTCTTGCTGAGGTAGTAGATTGCACTTTCATTGCCGTCGATTTCTTGAGCCAGCATTYCTCCAACGGCGGTGTTTGTTGCCTCAAGATAYAGCCGTAACAGATGCCCAAGGCGAGCAGGAGCCAACACAGAAGGATTGGTGAGGTATTCCAGATCCTGTCGAAAGCTTGTTGACAACTATTATCCCATTTCTTGGTTGCACCTTTCTTCAATTTCTTGAAAATGGGTTCATAGACCATTGTGAGCTTGGATATAAATCTGCTAATGTACTGGAGTCGACCCAAGAACCCTCGGATCTCCTTTTCATTTTGCGGTGGCCGGAGTGACATGATTGCTTTGATCTTTTTTTGATCGATATCAATGCCTCGAGAGCTGATGATGAAACCTAAGAGCTTGCCTGAAGTGACCCCGAATGTGCATTTTTGCGGATTAAGATGCATGTTGAACTATCAGAGTCTCTGGAAGAACTTCCTTAGTGCAAGGGTATGTCCTTCGCGGTCCTTTAACTTGACAATCATATCGTTGACATGAACCTCTACTTCTTTGTGTATCATGTCATGAAGTAGAGCACTGGCAGCTCGTTGGTATATGGCGCTTACGTTTTTGGGACCAAAAGGCATCACAGTGTAGCAATATAGCCCCCACGGAGTGGTGAAGGTTGTCTTWTCCATGTCGTCTTCGGCCATTTTGACTTGATAATACCCTGCATACCCATCCATGAATGAGAGCAAGGCATGATCTGTTGTGTCGTCCACGAGAAGGTCTATGTGTGGTAGAGGGAAGTCGTCTTTC
>SNQN01013828.1:0-12139 GCA_008642245.1 Bassia scoparia | reverse complement strand
ACCCTCCTTCTAGCGCCAAATTGTTGGTACAATATGTGGTACTGCTGACGTGGCAGTGGCCAACGAGCCGGTGTTGGTGAAGATGAACCTGGTCTGCAATCCTGGTACCTACAAAACACGGTTGAACTACCCTGGGGCAACCCAGGAACAGCCCCTTCGATGGAGGTGTCAGTATTTACCAGAGTGATCAATATTTAGAGAGAGAGAATGTAGGTAGTGTTTGTTCGAATGAACTTACCAGCCCTTGGGGCCTCAAGCCTGCTTTTTATACCTGGAACTTGCATGGTCAAGACTTCCTTAAACGTGACAAGTGGCGTATAGAGATACCAGGGTAGGTGTCCTACATGCACCCAACTTTTGACTAGTGGGTTGGTAGCTTTGACTCCTTTTAGCCCATGATATTTTCCCTTTGATAAGGCCCGTTGGACCAACTAGCACGAATTGGGCCTATTGGATTTAGTTAGCATGGGCCCTGGTGGCTATTGGGCCTGGTGGCTCAATGGGTACCAACAGATACCGTGCATCGCACGGGCCCTAAACTAGTAAATAAATAAATAAATACTCCTTAGTCGTCATGCTTTTTGTTAGAATTCTTCGCTTAATCGCATGGCAACGGTAAACTTTATCGGGGCTAGTCACACACTCACTTGTCTAAGTTCAAGAACAATTTGAACACACTCAAACCAATGTCTAGCATTTTTTATTTTATTTTTTTGCACGTGTGTTTTAAATTGAAAAGAAAATTACAATTTTTTCAAATTATTTACATAAAATATTAATACTCCCTCAGTTTCACTATATTTTTTTATGTTTCTGTTATATTTTACTTTTTTACCTATTAATGTTACCTTTACTTCTAAAATTTCTCATATTATCCCTAATTTATTTCCTTTTTATTCTCGATTTTCCACCCAAACTTATTTCCTCCACTCATTTTTAATTCACTTTAATTTTACTACACATATCCCAAACAAATTAAAAGAATAATACAACTTACAAGTAATACCAACATATTTTATCTAAATACTAATTTGCCTTAATTGATGTGCAATTTTACAAACGTGAAAGATAAATCGAAACCGAGGGATCCGGAGTAATAATTAGTGTACAAAAGTGAGGAATAGCTCAAGTGGTTAAAACTTCCCTCCCAATTCTAGGAGATCTTATGATCGATTCTCATTGCCACCCTTAACGTGTGACCCTCTTAGCACCAAAAAAAAATGTACCCTAATTAAGTCCAAGAGATCAGATCACTGGAATAATCTATACATATTAAAGATTTTTTGGGTACATACAAAATACTCCGTATTTCCTTTAAGGGTTATGAGGTTATAGTTGGAAAAAAAAAATGCTTGTGTAGAATTTTCTGTCCAAAGTTTGTACAATTGTAATTGGAATGCAATTTTGATAATTATCAATAACTTGATTATTGTATTGAATTGGTAGGTGTTAATGAGTAAAGCAAATTTGATTTTTTTTTTTTTTTTTTGCAAGTTTTTGACTTTTTGTAATTGCTCATATGTTACTTCCTTATTTAAATATGGCATTAAATGTTGTTTTAATTAATTTGTTTGTATGTTCTCGTCAAAAATAATTTGTTTGTATTTTAATGTAATTTCCAAAAAAAGGGAGGGTAGCTAGAATGATGCCTCCCCATCCCTTATATAAAAGAGATTTGTTAATGTAAAGAGTGGTCTACGAAACTTAAATAGTCATTCTTTTTCATAATACTTTCAGCTTATTCTTCCTAAAATATAAAAAGTAAAAAAAAAAACTTTCAACTTATTTAGTTATAGCTAGAGAGAACCCCCTCCGCCACCTAACTTATTTACTTTCAAATGTTAGAGAGAGAAGAGAAAACAGAGCAACAGGGGCAATCTGCTCCACCACTCCCAGAACCCCCTCCGCCACCTAACCTACCACCTGACACACCAAACCAACCACAAAACACTTCGAACCCACCACACAAGACACCACCCGAGACACCACAAACACCAAACCCACCAGAAACACCAAACCCACCAGAAACTTCAAACACACCACCTAAACCACCAAACCCAACCTCCTTCAAATCAGCCCTCCAACAACCCACACAGCACGCTCCTGTACGTTCCCTTCTCAAGGTGGACACTTCTCACACTGCGTCGACTGACCCTCCACCGGGGTTGGAACAAGGGAAGGAGATCTTTATCCCTTTAAAACATGAGAAATGTAAAAGTCTTTGTGAGGCTTGGAAGTTTTCGGTGATTGGTAAAGTTATAGGGAAAAGCTTTGCCTATAATTTCCTCAAGACAAATTTAATCAAGGTATTCGCTAATCTGGGAAGATAGGATCTCAAAGTGTTGGGGAAGGGTTTTTTTCCTCATTAAGTTTTCTTCTGAAGAGGATGTGGTAAAAGTGCTTGCAGAGGGGCCATGGAGCATTCTGGGATACCCCATCTATCTCAAACTATGGGAACCGGGGTTCAAACCTTCTGAGGCGAAGGTGGACTCTGCAATCCTATGGGTCACCCTCCCGGAACTCCCATTGGAGCTGTATGATTCGGAGATACTTCAACAGGTGGGGAACAGGTTGGGTAAGCTGATGAAAATCGATGTCCGTACGACGGAGGTAGAGAGGACCCGGGTTGCACGACTATGCATTCAGGTGGATCTTACTCAAGATATGCCAGAGGCCATATGGATTGGTAAAATTAGACAGGAAATCCTAGTTCAAGATGCCACGAAGTTTTGCAAATATTGTAAGACATATGGGCATGTGCTAGCTGAGTGTTCGCGGTGCCCGAGGAAGAAGGAGGAGAAAACCACCACATCAAGGCAGGTGGTGGGAAGTTGGAGGAAGGTTAGTAAAGAGGGGCAAAAAGGGAATTCAACACGAAATGTACAACATCGTGAGGTACGGAATCAAGAGGGGTCCTCAACTGCAATTCAAACCTCGAAACATGACAAGACCTTGGGATTGCAGCCACACAAGGAGAGTGGGCCTTCTGACACACCAGAGCATCCCATTAAGGGGCCCACACCTACCCTATTGTCTTTAACTATGTCTAGGCGTGAAGGGCATTCATTGTTCAACACAATTTCACCTTTGCATCTAAAACTTTTGAATTCCCATTCACCACACCTCAAATTCTTTTCCAAAAACCCATTTGAAATATTGCAACATGTTACGTCAGTTGGAGAAGAGGAGACCACCGAGTCTGGAGATTCCGGCGAACCATAACCCCTTGCCATTATCTTACCGGAATCTAACCAACACTCTGGTGCCGACACCCCCCCAAACCTCACCTCTGTCCCCCAACTCCCCTCCGGTGATTGTTCGGTACGAGAATCACTTTGTGAGAATATGTCTAGAGCCGCGGCTAGGACTATCGGAGCCAAATCCAAACAAGATGGACTACTTGATAGACTCAGAGGAGGTACTCAACAACATCGACTCGGTGATGCCAGAGGCTTCAGTGTTGTGACGAATGATTCTCCACCCTCGGGTAGTACCCCAGAAATGGCCAGACTTGAAAGTTCTAACCAAGCACGGCGAACTGCGTCCTGCCCACCTCCCTTCAACGGTAGGCATGGAGGCTCTCCCGAGGGTGGTACAGGTGTTGTTCGACTGGGGAATGAAGAAACTGGAGGAGCAAGATTCCAGGGACAAGATACCGCACTACCTAGCACCAATCATAGATCCTCCGATTTGCTTGCCAAAGGAGAGAGCTCATTTCCAACTCAGCCTATTCACAAGAGAACTAGAAGTGATGAGCCGGTCCAATTTTGTGGGGATATTCACAACAGTGAAGTGGGAGAAAAACCTCGAATTGAGGGCCAACTGGGAACTCGTCGGAGCACAAGGGAGCGAAAACCCAATAGGTTTTTCTTTGAGCCCAACGACCATCCTGGAGTACGCTTGGGCCAGGAAGATAGTCAAGTCCGATTGTCCAGGAAGGGAAGATGGCTCGGGGGAAGGGTGTCCTCCACCACCGCGGATTCATCCTAGAATGAATATTATATACTGGAATGCACGAGGGATTGCTAGGTCTCTCTTCTTACCAGGCATGAAGCTGCTGTTTAGTCAACACTCTCCTGTAATGGTGGTGGTGTCTGAAACGCAAGTAAGTAAGGAAAATGCAAAGTCTATCTTAAGTAACCTTCCTTTAGACCGTCACGTTATGGTGGAACCAGTGGGATTATCGGGCGGCATCATCGTCATGTGGCACTCCCAGGCTTTATCCTTCGAACCAATTCGGATGGATAGGCAAGGAATTCATGGAATTGTCAAGGTGAGTTCTTCATTGGATAAATTCTTTTTATCAGCAATTTATGCAAATGTAAATTTTAGTTTATGTAAATGTTTGTGGTCTGTATTTTGTAATTTGGCCGAGTCTATGGATCTCCTATGGGTTGCCTTGGGGGATTTTAATGATATTTAGGAGGGTAGTGAAAGATTTGGAGGTAGACCACCAAAAAAATTTCGTATCAATGCTTTTGTGAATTGTTTCACCAAATGTGGACTTCAAGATTTGGGCTACATAGGCCCAAAATTTACTTGAGTTAAGAAGTGTAGAATGGGTTTAATGATGCAGAGGTTGGATCGGGCTTTGGTAAATGTGGACTGGCTGGCTTTGTTTCCAAATGGAACCTTAAAACATCTACCCAGGATTTCTTCGGATCATTGTCCCCTTCTTTTAACACTCACGAAAAAGGCCCACCAAAAGCCCAACATTTTTCGTTTTGAGCCTATGTGGTGCCATGAGCCCACATTTCATTCATTCACCAAGGATTTTTGGGCTGACAACCAAACCTTTTTCCAACCTAAAATCAATTCATTTGCTTCAGCATGTAAAATTTGGAATAGGGAGGTCTTTGGTAACATCTGGAAGAGAAAGGCGCGTATAATGGCTCGCATTGAGGGTGTACAAAGGTCCTTGAGTCGAAATCCACTCCAGACTTCACTATTACAGCTAGAGGAGAACCTGATTGAGGAACTTAATGGGGTTTTGCAACAGGAGGAGGTATTTTGGATGATGAAATCACGGGTTGATTGGCTATTAGAGGGTGAGCGAAACACTACTTTTTTTCCACCGCATAGTCATGGTCCGTCGGCAAAGAAATCGAATCTTACATTTGAAAACGGACGTGGGGGAAGAAATTACGGATGGCCTTCAGAACAGGAGGCATATTAGAGATTATTTCGATAATATCTTCTCCACAACACAACTCTCAACCCCTTTGGACATGGATGCCCCTCCTTTAAATGAACCGGACCAACATTTTGATATCTCCTATGTGCCAACAAAGGAGGAGATTCGTGATACGGTGATGAAGTTGGGCTCCTTTAAGGCACCAGGCCCAGACGGTTTCCATGCACTATTCTATAAAAAGTTTTGGGAGACAATTGAGAATGACTTCGTTGCCACAGTCACGGAAGTTTTCCTCTCCAAAAGGGTCCCAGAGGATGTGAATCAGACAGTCATAGCTTTGATTCCAAAAACAGAGAACCCCGACTCTATCAAACTCTTCCGACCAATTAGCCTTTGCAACACGAGCTATAAAGTGATTGCAAAAATCATTGCTACTAGATTGAGTGGATTGCTACCCCAGAAGCTCTCACCCAATCAAAATAGTTTCCTCCCGGGACGTGGAACGGACACAAATGTGTTGATTGCATCTGAGGTGCTTCACACTTTCAAACATGTGAAAGGAAGAAAGAGTTGGTTTGTGATTAAACTAGACCTAGAAAAGGCGTATGACAAACTCGAATGGAGCTTTATTCGAGGATGTCTTTTCAACTTTGGTCTGGATATGGGTACAATTCAATTGATCATGAGTTGTGTATCCACCATTACTAGCTCGGTGTTGGTTAATGGGGTTCGTTCAGAGGATTTTAAGCCGTCGAGGGGAATTAGGCAAGGGGATCCTCTCTCCCCTTACCTATTTATCATCTGCATGGAGGTCCTCTCGAACATGATACATCAGGCATGCTGGGAGGGACGGTGGAAACCAGTAATTGTGGGAAGGAACAAGGTGGAAATTTCACACCTTTTGTTCGCAGTTGACATACTGCTCCTAGGGGAAAGTACCCCAAAAAATGTCTACACCATTAAGAACATTTTAGAATATTTTTGTTCCATCTCAGGGCAGACGATCAACTTGGCTAAGAGTTCGATACTCTTTTCTCACAACACCTGTGTGGATATGAGAGCAGATTTGTGCAATATTCTCCAACTGCGGGAGACACAAGATATGGGGAAATATTTGGGATTCCCACTCTTAAATCGTAGACCTTCGAGTAAGGATGTGGAGTTTGTGGTGCAAAAAATGAGACAAAAGCTAAGTTCCTGGAAGGCTAGTACACTCTCGAAGATGGGAAAGCTTGTCCTTTTGAAGTCTACAATCAATGCAATTCCAAATTATTACTTCCAATGCATGCTATTTCCAAAGAAAAGTCTGAAGGAAATGAATACCATTATGGGCCGATTTCTTTGGGGCAAAGGCAGTGAAGGACAAGGAGTCCATATGGTGAGTTGGTCGAAGGTGACTCGGCCAAAAAGTAAAGGCGGTCTGGGGTTGAGATCTTGTAGAACTTTAAACAGAGCTTACCTCCTTAAGCTTTGGTGGCGATGGTTAGAAAGAGATAATAACCTGGCTATTCAAGTGTTAAAATCCAAATATGTTAAGTCTCATAGATTTCGCTCCTTTAAAGGGGGGTCACCTTTGTGGCATGCTATGGGGAAAGTTTGGTCAATATTTAAGGACACAGTGCGATGTGGAATTGGGAATGGGCTGAGGGTGAAATTTTGGCTTGATAAATGGACGGAAATTGGAGAGCTTCGAAGTATGATACAAGGTCCTTTATCCATGGGGGAGGAGAATCTCACGATTGCGGATGTCACGACTAATGGAAGAATTGATCATGAGAAGTTGTCTATGATGCTGCCTCGACATATCATACGTGAGCTACCTTCATTCTTACTGTCTACGAGGGAGGACTTTTATTATTCCACGCTCACAAAAGACAATAGCTTTGACTTCAGTATGGCTATGACGACATTGCAACCAATGGACCCGGGAGAAAATTTGGAATGGATTTGGAAGCTGAAAATTCCACCCAAGCTGTCCTTCTTCTTGTGGAAGATTTGGATAGATAGGTTACCCCATAATGGTAACTTAGCTAGTCGTCACATCATCAGTTCGCCCCTTTGCCCTCATTGCCAGTTAGCAATTGAGGATGTCAACCACATATTCAGAGGTTGCACACCTGCCTTAGAGGTGTGGCGCCTACTTAATGTGGACCCCTTAACGAACTTACCACTGTGAGAGTGGCTTAAATTTCATCTACAATGCTCTCACCCTGTTAATGATAAGGTGTTACCATGGAAGATCTTATTTCCATGTCTCTTATGGGTCCTATAGTTAAATGGGAATGAGCTAATTTTTAATCACGTTCACAACTCTACTGACTGGGTTAAACAACGTGCGTTGAGGTTAGCTTGGGAATACTTTTCTCTGGTCCCAAATAGATCTCCCACTCTCGGTGCTCCGAGTTAAAAGTGGGAACCAATTCCAGGAGCTCAACTGACAATGAACACAGACGCCTCTTTTGGGGACAAGTATTCGTTCTCTGGGATAGCAGGTGTAGTGAGAGATATGGAGGGTCGTTGGATTTCAGGTTTCCAGGGAAAACGCTTAACAAGTTCGCCCCTCATGGCGGAACTCTGGGCTCTGTGGGAAGGTTTAAATCTAGTGGCTATGAAGCAGTGGAGAAATGTGACTATTTGTACTGATAGCTTGCAAGCTATACATAGGTTAAATGATGATGCTTATGCCAAGGATGRAACCTCTAATCTTGTACTTCCATGCAGGGAGCTGTGTCGTCGACTACCAGGCCTGAAGATCAAGTACATGCCAAGAGAATGTAATGCAATTGCGGATACACTAGCCAACGCTTGTAGACAAATGGATATTTGTAGCCCTGTTGGGGATGTAGTTTTATTGCCTGAACCACCAGATATGGTGACTGTGATGTACCTAAGGGAGCAATGCTCCTGCTAACACTATCACTTGTTGGATTCACTACTACAAAAATGGTAAAAGAGACTGGTGCAAAGAGACCAATTAAATTAAAAAATACAAGTGGTTTTTAAAATAAAGTGATCACATTTATTCACAAAGAGATCACTTAGTTTAAAAAATAGGTTTCAAAACTCTTTTGATTTCATGAAAAAAATCAAGTCATCGCTTAAGTTACAAAAGAGGTTTCTTAGATTAATTTATAGAAGAAACCACTTTTAAAATAAAGGGTTTTTAAAACACTAGAAATCATTGTTTTGTGAATATGGTTTCTTAGGAGTAAGTGGTAAGCCCAGTTATTAATATATTAACCCAAAAATAAAAATTAAAAAAACTGCCATGTATCGACAGTTTGTTCTTCATTCAGTCGCTGTACTGATGTACTCCCCCAACTTCACTTTCTACCGTTCTACTTCTACCCACAACTCTGATTGCACTTCCAAATTCAATAAACAAATGCAGTTAAGTTCAATGCCAATTGTTTTTTGAGGAGAGCTTATTGAAAGTTGAATTTGTAGAATTTTTGAATTGAAATAAAAGTTTTTGAATTTCCACTTAGGCAAAATCAGGCTTGTGGCGTTGAGAAATCGTCAAAATCGAATGGTTAAGATACTATTTTGTGGTTGATAATTGATGCATTTATATTGACTGTTGCATATAATTAGTTGGAATTACTCTAATTGGTTTCACCGGTTGGGAATGTTGTGCGAGTTGTTTTGGCTGCATCTTTTGTTTGAATTATTATTTTCTCTTCATGTTGTTTAATCTTATATTTTCCTTGCTATTGTGATTCTGTTGATGGTAGCATATTTCTTTATATTTCTGTTGATGTTGTTTTATCTTATATTTCTTCATGTGTTGCGCATCTTTTTGTTTTGAAATTTCTTTAAGCAGTTGCAGAGTATCATTAATGCCTAAAAGGTTTATCTTAATGCAATAGGATCAATAAACAACTATACGAAGTATATGAGATGCTGAAGAAGATAATAACAACATGTATAGTGTGATGATAGATGAAACCCAAAATGGGTAATAAGAGTAGTACTTATTGTACAATGAATGTTAAGGACCAAAACCTTGACTATATTTACTTTATTAGTTCATCAAATCCAATTCTATTCTTTTTATATTAAAGTATGAGTTGGACATGTATCTTTCAATTCGTATAACATAAAATATAAAAATAGATACATTGCGTCCTTGAATTTAAAGATAAGGGGATACCAAGACAACAATATAAATTAATACAAGTTTGTTGTTTTTTGTTATAGTACATTTGATGCAATTACTCAATTATTACACATGTTTATGACTTTAATCTCATTATCACACAGCACACGATTGTCTTTGATATGGCATGATTGAATAGGTAATTAATGATCGAAAAAACAAGCTTCTAATCTATGAATTGTACCGACAATATGTTATATATAGGTTTTAGAGCCATCTTCATGAGGGAGAATGAGTGCGCAAAAACACAAAGGAGGATGATGTCGGGATTTCTTTCTCGATTTGTGTACGTAGGCATATTGGTAATTAGAGTTAATGTGCCTCATTTTCATTGATTGTATTATGATTTATTTTATGGACAACTGCATAACAATGACTAATGTTATACTCTCTTTTTTTCTGAGAAAACATGCTATAATTTAGATTTATCATAATGGTGTGGTGTTAAAGACTTTACTCGCACGCATAGAGTCTGGTGATCAACTACGTCTTGAAAGAAAAGAGATACTGTATGTAGAGGTCCGCTTGGCACGACAAGGATTTCTGCTGGCTTCAGGTTGAGAGATGGTGGAGGCTTCCCTTCTACAATCGAACTTCTAGAACTGATTCTGCTTTGACCCGAATGGCTCGGGCGAGCTTTCAGAGGTTCCTGCGCTGTAGGCTGTTCGCCCCGCCTTAGGCAGGGGCGACCTCAGCTTCAGTGTCATGGGTTGAGCCATGGAATCCGCATGTTGAATTGCGGGTTGGGGTTGTTGTCGCGAATTGAGGGGATCGCCACCGTGCCTATATAGTTATTCACGGACGCCCGAAACATTTGGTGCCAAAATAATGGGCCCCAACGTTCCAATCAAGTAACCAGTCGTTGGGTTTCTGGGGACATGTACGATATCAGATCTGTAACCCAATCTCCCCGCATTGTTGCAGCGGCCCTCTACTCGGTCTCATTTGGTAGTCCATAAATCACTAACAATTGAATTCAAAAGAGCCCTATTGGAAATGATCTTGAAACACACAATTACTAGGTGAGTTACTAATATGTACAAACAAAAGACTTCTATAATGGACAAGGCGATCACTTGATTGTTAGTCAATGTTAATAAGTGCTTAGAAACCGGTCGTCCCATGATTATCGTGGACTTTATGTTGACAAGCGATTAATTCCCGGTCTGTTTAAAACAATTATTACAAGTGTGATAGGAATAATATAATATAAACAGACATGAAAACAAAGTGTTATGAGCATAATTTAATATGTATATGTGTTCCGTGCCTCACCTTGTCACTGCAAACAATCAGAATCGTTAGAACAAAACTCAAAGGGAATCGCCTGTCGATTGAATTGCTGCATTGAGACAAGCAAACCGGGTTAGTATGACATAGTAATATGTGATAATAATAAATGAAAAACCAAGAAAAAAAACCATGGAAAACAATTGAAAACATTAAGAAAAACCTAAACATATTTTACATGAAACTGATTGAAAGTGAGTTTCTACATTTTTAATGAATAAAACTACATAACAATGGTTAGTCAAATAAAAGTTGACAGCAGGAATTAAAAAGAGTGAAGAGAGGTTTTGGTGAGAATCTCAGATTTATACCCTCTATTTCGCTTGTTGATTCGATAAGAGAATCGATGCTTTGATCGAATACGAATGTGTTTTTGAGGGTTTTGAGAGAAGGAATTAGATGTGTCAAGCTGCTGAATGTATACGAAGTGAAAGGTGTAGCTGTATTGAAAGTCGGTGTGGAAGTGAAGGTCCCCGGACTGAGCAAAGGGCAAAGGATATATTTATAGGCACCGAGGCCAAAACGAGGCAGGAAAAACCCTGCGTATATACGCTGAAGATGAGCGTATATACGCAGGTGGAGAGCGATATACGCTCAACCTAGCGATATACGCTCCTTCACTTTGGCAATCGTTATGTATAAGTGGAGGCGTATATACGCAGCATTGGAGCGTATATACGCTCCTGGTGAGCGCTATATACGCTTAGGCATCTGCGTATATACGCTCCACTGATCGTAACTTCCAAAAAGCCTCTAAATATCATTTCCGTGGTCCGATTATTCGATCCCTTGGATTCGACCGCCACCTAGGACACCCCATTGCTCTCCAAGCGAATGGATTCTGGTTGCTTTAGAATGTCGAAAAGGTCCTACGTGATTTGCCGTGGGTTCTGTGTGGGGGCACGAAGTATGGAGTATTTCTAATTATCACGATTCTCTGGCAGTTATTCGTGCGGTATGCAAAATTCAGTAGAAAAATCATATGAATAAAGTCAGAAAACATAATTAAAAAACTGCGATTGCAGAAAAATGTGACGGGACGATGATGAAATCAAAAAGTATGAGAATCGCCAGCGTTGCAAAAACTGTTTGAAAACCCCTTTGAAACCTGAGGTTATCGAGAAAAAACGGATAGAAAATATGTTTGCCTTTGGTAAGTGACCTTCTTGTCAATAATTTTCGAGTACGACCTCACGTATTTTCCAATCTTCGTGAGTCAAAGCATCTTTCTGTAGTTCGAAACAAACGTCGAGACGCGGTATTTTCATCACGGATTACTCATTTGGGGAGGACACATTTTCAGGTTGTCTACCCAGAATAAGCCCCTCACTTTGGACTGAGTCTGAAGACGAGAGTTTCGTAAGACGAAAGTCCAAAAGTATTCGATTCGGGACGGAGAGCAATCAAGACGTTCTGCCGAACCCTTGAGTTACCTTTGGCCGTCGGTACCTGCAAAACAACCGTTAGTTATCCTGTAGCCAGTTGTCCCATGCGTGTTCGATATGTCGCTGTATGTGTCTGAGTCCTTGAGCTAAATATGTCACTTTTTTGTTACT
>SNQN01013822.1:0-12153 GCA_008642245.1 Bassia scoparia | reverse complement strand
TTTTTTTTTTTTGAAAATTTACTAGAAACCTCATTTCAGTGGTGTTTTTCTGCCAAAAGACAATGTCTTAGTAACCCGGATCGATTTTTCCCTTAATTTTTGCCACACCTTTACAGGGACAAGGGATGGGTGATGTGTTGATTAGATATATGAATTTTCCCCTTATTCTCTTGAAGATTTGCATGGTTTTGGCTTTTTCAAGGCCCTCTTTGCTACTAATATCGTTTGTTTAGTGTTTTGATTAGTTTCAAGTTCTATTCATGTTTTTGGACGATCTTGAGACATTTGAAAGCACTACGGAGCATTAAGGAAGTAACATGGAGCTTGGATTGAAGCGACGAAAGATATAACTGCCACAAAGCATCAATATTGACACATGTCCACTCTTTTGGCCATAACTCAAGTTTGGCACATCGGATTGATGCGATTCCAATTGGGTTGGAAACTAAACTTCAAGAGATTCAAAACGATAGGTCATATGCTTATATTAGACTAGAAATCAAGATAAGACTCTCTCAAGATGGACCAGTGAAACTGCCACGYTAGATCATAAACCGATCGGTTTGAGGTTGAATTTGGACGGATACTAATTGCTTCTTTTGGCRTTTAATTCAAGGATATAATTGWAATTAACTAGCTCTTATATCTTAGGAAATTAGTAGTATTTAAAGAGAGAAATGCTGGTTTGTCAAACAAGATTTGATTATTAGATTTTAGTTTAGTTTTAGAATTACTTTTTCTCTCTAAAAACCTAGTTTTAGTTTAATTCATTTAATCAATAGTTCATCATTAGTTCTTCAATTTTTCGCGCGTTTTTTGTATTATTCTCCATCCCGAATCTCTTTTATTTATTTTTTGCTTTTTTKATCGCATTTATTATGTTTAATTACAATATGCATGAGTAGTTACCTTTCTAGGAAAATTGAGGATCTATAACAATATAATTAGCACGTTTTGGGTTTGATTCAATTCATACTTTGGTAATTTTTCGAATTCCTATTTGATTATTCTTCATGTTATTCAATTAGGTAGTGCACGACTTAATTGCGTAATTAGATTAGTCACGAGTTTCTAGATCTAGRGATTMAAACTTAATACAAGATCTACGTCAATAGGTGGAACGAGACTATCCTAGGTCGAGAGATACGGTTTGAAGTGGTTCTATGGTTCATTGATTCAACGAGAATTTGATCCTGTCGATTGGTGCTTATTGCGAATTATTTTTGGGGCGAGACGTCGTTTTGGGCGAAAATGTGGATTATACATCACAAAATGGTCTTCGGAAAAAATTCACAAAAGTTGCCGAAAATTTTTACACATGTTCTTACAACCATTAACGGTGCCGGAAAATTTGGGGGCCAAACAAGAGTGTGATGGGGTTGCCACCACATAGAAGTCCAAATTTCAAGAAAAAACGACAACGCATCGAAATTCTCGTGGGAGGCACGACACTCGATATTTGGGACCGAAACTCTTGGATTTTTCCCTCATCACTCTCATGTGTGAGAAAAATTTTGGAAAAACCGATCCACATCACGAGACGACGTTTTTTGGTCGAAAAACGTGGATTATTAGGTTTTCGAAATATGACAATTTCCTAACCAGTTCGGAAAAATTGCAGAATTGTTACCATGATTTCCCACGACCATATAACGATGTCACAGCAAATTTAGGACAAAACAAGGAAAATGATGGGCTTTTTGAGGCTGCAAACCATAATTTCAAGGAAAACACGGACCAAACGTCGAAATTCTTCGTAGCAAGTACGACACTCTGGTATTTAGGCTGAAATTCGGGATAGTCATCCTAATGCCTCAGTGATGGCGGGAAATTTGGACAATCAGGCTGGTCATTGAACCATCGTTTATATAAAAAACGTGATTCATTACATCACGAATAAGTGTCTCTGAACTATTTTTCGGAAAAATAAACGATTTTATTTAGCATGGTATGAGATTTTTGTAATAAGAAGTAATGATATAGTGATAGTTGGAATGAGAATAGGAACTTGCAGAGATAATCATGGTTATCGTAGTTGCCTGTTTAATTTCCCCCTTGTTCTAATCCTCATGCTAAAATTCCTGTATTTAGTATAATGAAATAATTTAAAGCTATAAGATATTAGCAGTTAATGGTAATGATATTGGTATATGCATTATGCCTGTATTCGGTATATTAAAAGAAAAGGTAGTGTGAATCATGCACATAATGACAGCAAAGTAGTGATTACAAGATTAACGTCTTAATACAACATACGATTACCTTCCCATTCCCCTTGGAAACATAATTAAAAAATAAAAATTACGAGGCCAAGGGCACTTTTTGGTAACAGCAGAGCAACACCGCGAGAAGACCAGCAAGAGTAACAGCCCAGATTAGTAGATCCAGTGGTACCTGATGCAAAACAAACCATGTTTCAATTCATCATCATCATTATTATTATTTGATGAATCTTCGGGAATAAAGCAAGCAGCATATCCATTATAGTATATATACAACCCCCAATAGACATCACCTTGGTGACACTCTTCTTCGTAGATGCTGCACAATACATCAATTAATTATTAAGATCTAAAATCATATCGACATTGGCAAGCATATAATAATCATACGTATAATAATAGATATATATAATTATAAATTAAGTAACAAGCAGTAACTTAATAAGAGCCCTAACTTAACCATCACATTGGACATATTTGGTCCACACACAATTGTACACACCTTACCCTGCATACAAATTAACAATACACATGAATATATAATTTAATTAGATAGATGCCTGATGGATGCATATGATAATACAAGTACCTTTCCTTCCTTCCGATGAATCCAACCATCTTTCAAATCCATGCCCCCGCCAATTCCTACAATTAACATTTACGAATTAACATTTAGAACCGAGAGAGTATCACTATATACTTAAAAACTCATTAATCATAAATAAATAAATAAATACGAGGCTTGTCAGTCTTATCTTCCTGCCACCACTGGCACGGACAGTGAAGTGAGGCAGTTGACCGTGCAAGAGAGGCACCCTTTCACTGATGAATGATCTCCATACAGATGATGGTTTCAGGCTCAATGAGCTCATCACTGAGGTTTGAGGTTTGCCATCTGCTTCTGCTTCTGCTTCTGTTCTGCTTTCTTCTTTGTATTATTCTCACCACTGTACTCCTTGTGTTGTTTGTTCTTCAATTCCTTATTATGTGCTGCTTTTTGTTTTAAGTCTATAGCCTAGCATGTTAAACAAGGGTGATTGTCCATCTTACACGTGCATCTCATGTGCGATGTCTTTGGATATGATGCTCCCTTAACCTTATCACAAATTCACCTCTCTTCTTCCCTTCCAACATTTTTTTATCAAGAAATCACGGCCACACAGGTTTTTCAGCCTGATTTTCCTGGCCCCACTTTTATCAAATAATCACGTCTATATATATATAACTTTGAAGTACCAAATATAATAATCAAAAAATGTACTCCGCAATAAAAAAAATTGAAAATAAAAATAAATTCTTTTATCAAACATTTATAACATTTATGTTGTGCTATTATGTTCTACATTCTCAAGTTATTCATTTTAATACTACTTCGTTTTTTTTAAATGTCCCACTTTTGAATTTTTGGTTTTTGAGCAAAATTTTGTTGTGTAAGTAATTAGGTAGTCTATTGGTAATTTAATAAAGTCATATGAGACCCATAATGAGAGAAATAGAAGAAAGAGGTTGCGGAACCCAAAAAGTACGGATAGAAAGTAAGTAGAAATTATATGATAAATTTATTGTGGTCTCCATTCTTGAAAGGAAAAAAATCAAAGTGGATAACTAATTCAAACTTCCTAAAAGAACTGAAACATCTATAAGAAACGGAGGAAATATTATGATAACTTCTTATACTCCACCGTTCTTAATGTTCATCACAAGGAATTGCACTATTACACAAGTTATAAGAAAAAATATAGTCAAGTAAGATTTTGTTTTATTCGTCTTAATGATACTGTATTAATAGTAATTTTTACTATTATAAAACTCAAGATATTACCTTAAATTATGCATTGGCAAACGTGTAAATGAGGAAGTGCAATGAAATATGGACAGAGAGATATGTAATAACTTGGACTACATAAAGTAATATTACTTACCTTAAAAAAATACAAACATTCAAGATAATGTTTCTCATTTTTTATTAAGGCAAGGAAATTGTGTTGAACAACTCACATACTTATCCATCGTGTACCTACCAAAAATACATATTGAAACTAACTAATGTAGGTGGCAGTAATTGGGTCGAATCCACACAAAACTACAAGCATCTAAAATAGTATAAGGGCCTTTGATTGATTATAGTAGCTACTATTAACGAAAGTGATGAATTAAAAATGAATTAACTATCAATTAACATAATTTAGGGTTATGATTCACTATAGCAACAAATTAGTAATAATTGYGCATCAACAATTCACAGCAAGACATAATCGAATAAGATCAAAGTTCTCTCYAATCATGTYAACCATATAACTACTCTTAACTCTATCTCTCGACCTAGGATAGTCTTGTTTTACCTATWGACGTAGATCTTGTATTCAATCGCTAGATCTACAAACTCGTGACTTATCAAATTACGCAATTATGTTGTGCACTACCTAACGAAATAACAAGAAGAACAATCAAATAGGAATTCGATAAATTGTCAAATTATGAGTTGAACCAAACCCAAAGTAAGCTAATTAAACTGCCATAGATCCCCAATCGTCCGAGAAAGGTATCCTAGAATGAAAAGGTCCGGAATCCTGTGGGGTTTWGTAGGTCACCAAACACTCCAATGCAAATTGAAATGAGCAACGGAGGTAGTTTGAAGGTCCTAAAAGGCACATAAGTCTACCTAGTTCACCCGACCCAAAAAAAAAAGAAAAAAAAAACTACGTTGCAATGGTTGTTATTTAGAGCTAGAAATTGACATGCATTCTCCTAAAAATATATCGGAGCATGTGTGTGAATTTAGGGGGGAAAGAAGACGAGCTCTAAATGACCTTAAGGTCTGCCAAAATTGAAGGTTAATTGACACTTAGGTCTAAATTTAAAATGCTCAAAAATTGTGGGGATTTATTGGTTCAAAAAACATACCTGTGCAAGTAGAAACTAGGAACAAAGGTCATCTGAAATCCCAAGTAAGAGGCACCTAAGTATGCCTACTTCAGGTACGGTGCCGAAAAAAAGAGAAGCTAGGGTGCGATGGTACTTATTTGAAACTAGAAACGAACATACGTCCCTTTGACAATACTTTGGACAATGTGTTTCAATTTTGTGGAAAAAGGAGAAAGGTCTCGCCTTCTCGGAACGACGTTCCGAACGACCAAAAGTGAAGGCATATTTCCAAAATGTAACTTCATGAGAACAACACTTTCTACAAGTCACTTCTTACAAAACAATCATGTATTCAAATCCTATGTGCAGCCGCACGCCCACACATTTCCATATACTTTGAAGCTGCTGCCAAGCCYCTCTCAATTGCTCCTTCAACACTAGGACTCACACAGAAGTCTCCGCAAACAACCAATCGCTTGTTTGTATCCCAAAGGCACTTATCTTCTCTGGCTATACTTGCTGTTGGAAAGGCACTACCCCTGAAGAATGTGATAACATGGTTAAAGCTCTATAAGTTTAAGAATCAATTATACCTTTTGTCCTTCAGCTAAATAACCAAATATTGATTATTAATATTTCAGTCTTAAAACTTTTAACATACAAGAAAAGAACGATACCGAGACAAGAAAAGTGGCAAACAGGCTAAGTGTTAAGGGTTCATGTTCGAGGGAAAGACAATCATTCCTCAATATGACTCGTCTTCCCATGAATCACTGATTGTTAAACATGTATGGTAAACCCTTAAGGAGGCGTTTAGTTCAAAAGCTGGTATGGGTTTGGAATCAGGTATCATACAAGGTGGTATTGGGCTTGGGAACTTTCCTCATACATGTGTTTGATTTTGCTAGGGATGGGTAGATCTATTTTTTCATACCTAAAGTGTTGAATCCCCATACCCACCTCTCCCTCTAGGTTTCTAAACTCATACTTGGAGTTTAAGGTATGGGTTTTAAATTTTGAATTTTACAAAAAAGCCAGCATAGGTATTGGGTTAACCATTTCTAACCCATACCTCATACCTAGTTATTTTATTCCATGAATAGAAGTTTGATACAAAGTAGTTGGCTTCTCTCAAAGAATTTATCTTCATCCTTTTTTCCAACATAATTTGTATTGAATCAATCGATTGAATATTGAAGTCCTATTTTTCGATATATTAAAAAATGGATTAGATATCATTTCGCATTGATATTGAGTATTAACATCAGAGTGCCAATTGTATTCAAGCACAATCATTAGATCTTTATAAAAGGGAATGACATGTTAACAATCGTTATTAAAGCTTAACGTGCGCAAGAATTTGGACCAGATGACAATACTCAATGAAATTTATGTGAGTGCTTCTTCTTTTGGTTGTATTCAGAACTATAAGTAGATCTAGGAAAGGGCATGCCTAATAAGCAAGAATTCAGTTCATCTATGGTGAAACATCTAGTGTGAATTAAAATTATTTCATTTACTTTCTTTCTTATGAATTGACATCAGGGTCGAAGGATATTGGAGACAAGAATAATGACATGTTAAATGTAACTAACTAAACTAAGAGATGCATTGTGGATATGAGAATGCTGTGTGACAACAAGGATGGGTGAGACACACTCTGGACTAAACTTTTGGAGCTCAGTGAGATTAACAAGATTGATGGTACTCATGAAAGTTGATTAAAGAGAGCTTGGTGAGCAAGGGTCAATCAATCAATCAAAGCCTTAAACCCAAAAGTAGGGTGGCTTCATTTCATGCAAATCATTTGCTTCATAGCTTTCTCTCTTCCAAACATGTCACTTTTGGTCTTCCTCTACCTCAGTTGAAGCTGTCCATGATCCCAACCCTCACTCTTTGTAACATGTGCATCTCGCAGGTCTCTGTCTCGCATGGCCGCAACAATGCAGAGATTTTTCACCTAGTTTACCCGCAATGTCTTGTAGGCATCATTCTATCCTTAAGTTTTCTTCCACACATCATCGTAACATAGTAGTTCAGGGCCATAAATTCTTAACTTAACAGGGTGACTTCTTTCTTCATATTAGGAAATGAATGGCTACAGAACATGCCGGTAAACTAATGGATGAAAATTCGATTGAAAAAACCGCAAAAACAAGCCCAACATTGAATACCATATGCATCCTTCTTGGGACAATAATTATAGATGGATCAGACAGGGTACCCCTACAGAACGACGAGCGGGAGGCGATAACATAGGTGGACCATAAAGTGATTAGGAAAAATAAAAAATCTCTGATGGGCCTTTTTTAAACTGCTAAGACACCAGACATCCAAGGGCTATCTTACGTTGCGTTGTGGAGCTGATTATACTTCGAATTATATTCGTTACAAGTGGCTACACGGCCACAGGAAGACTATTAATTCATTCCCTAAGCCCAGCATCTCTCCCCCCACGCTCCCCCCAAAGTGTTGATTGCGAGAGCCTATTGTACTTATACTTGTCCATTTCCAAAGTTCTTCGTATGTCATTCTTCCACTAAATTGCACAAGGCATAGACTATTGAGCAGGCCAAAACGCCACGGAGTTTCACAAGCGATAGCCACAAATCACCAGCAAACAAGTGAGGTTTGTTAATAGTTCAAAATCTTTTACTGTCTACAGCTAAACGAACATCTAATGAATAAATATATATGCATTGAGAGCTTGACTGGTTCAACAAAAGCGCTACCTACTCCGACCAATCTGCACCAGTTTCAAGAACAATTCCTAGGTTTGCTAAGATATACCAACAAAACATTCCAGACTGAATCGCGAGTGAAACCAATGTATATCAAAGAAAATATATTTAGTTGTTGTTCCCTTCAATGTATTATAAGTATAATTACAACGGTCGTGCAACAACTAGATATGTTGATAGATCTGGGAAGGGAAATGATGGAGAAAGGAATATTTGAACAAATAGTCTAGTATACAAACATTCAACGGAGACAAGGCTAAAATCATGAGAATGCCCCAGAGAAGAAGGAAGGGTGGTACTGGAGATGGCATGAGAATTGTCAATAAATGCGGGATCTGTTGTGTTTTGTTACCAAAAGGCGTGTCCAAGTCGAGAAATCTGAAAAAAAAAAATGGATCAAAAATTTGTAAGAGAGGAGAGAGCATTGAAATAAATGGGGTACATCTATTTATATCTGTATCATCAATTAACGATTCATGTCTTTGCTTACAAGCTCCCAGATGTACCAGAAATCTAAAAAATGATCAAAATATAGTCTGTTTTAAAGTTTTAAATCTAAATGTGCACCATTGAGTCATTTGAAAAACCTAAACTCAAATGAGGAAAAGGCTTTGCAAAAGCTTTTATCCATAAAGGTCAAATGGTTAGATTTGATAATTTTTGAAAAAATTAATTAAATTAACCTTGGATTGATTTTTTGTAATTTGCCGTAAGATAAATATAATATTCATGCATTACTTAAATTTTGTCCCATAATTACACTAACCAACATTGCCCCCTATGAGGATAGGGCGAACTGAAGTCAAAATGGGTACAGCCTTAACAGAGAGCATATTGAAAGAATAAGAATAAAAATTATATAAATGACAAATATTGAGACTTACCACCGATGGGCTTTCAAGAAATAAGGYTGGCAAGTGCAAAGTCCYGTCTTTTGAAATTCCTGCAGAAGTTCTTCAGCAACTCTTGCAAAGGTTGAATCAGAAAGCTTTTGCATCCCAGTTTCTGCTATAACTTTCTTAGCATATTCCTCTGTTGAATGCAAGACCCAACGTTCACTTTATATCATAGAACCAAAAGACCATATCAGGGAAGGTAATCAAGGGAGAAAGTATGTACATAAGTTGACTCCATCTGACCAGAAAAACAAACCTGGCTGTAGAGCGACCTGGTTTACTGCTGTCGCAAAAGGCAGAGCTCAAAACTTTGGAATTTTTTAATAAGAACCCTTTCACAGAGATCTGAAATGGAASTTGATGATGAGAATATACACACATCAATAGAGTACAAAGAATATACAATACGACATTACCGAACGGGCTCTGATTAATAATTTTTCACATAAAACCTTTAAACTTTTACACTTAACAAAAACTTTATGCACTGCATTATTGATCCCACGTAGACAGTAACTTGGTAAATAATTCATTGCCAATCGACAGACCAAAGTGAAATTATTAATTTTAGCATTAGAATTCGTCAATGAAGTACAACATTAATAAGTAAACACAACTTTTAGAAAACAAGTCCAAGGCATAAGAAATCTCACAGTTTGTAAAGGCTCACTGAAAGCCAGCATGAGAACAAAYTAAGATCTGAAAGGTATTTGTTCTATTCTTGACGCTAATTCTGGTACCACATTCTTACCTGCACAGACAAGAAGTTTCCACAGCTATGATGCTGGATCAGACCAGCAATCTGAATTTTACATCTATGACAAAAATGGTACCTACACTCTAACAGCCAATGTCAAGTATCACAAAATTCACAAATAGATCAAAATTCGTTTACACTATTGCTAGACCACCAACTATAGGCATTTATGCTATCTTCTACGGTTCTACCATCATTAGCATTTTATCGTTCATTTTACAAAGTATTAGAAGGAAATTTTGGTTTTAAGTGAGTACCTAGGTTGTAACTCCTTGTAAGRGTCTTTTGTAATTACTAATTAGTACCTGCCGTAGTTTTCAGCACATTTTACACTAGTACCTAGTTTGTAGARTTTTTACTAAAAAAAGGTARCGATAAAATGTAATTGTTTCCAAGTTCCAACTGTAGAAATGCGCCTATATAGCCCAGAAATTATTACCAAGTTCATAGCATACAACTCCAAATTATATTACTTTTATTATTAAACCCAAAAAAAATCTACTACTTCCTCCGTTTCTTTTTAATGACAACATTTACTAAATTTGGAAATATCAAATTAATGGCAACAAATGTTTTTTTCCCTTTTTGCATGTTACTTCTCTCAATCTCTCTCCTAATCACATGTCTTATTTACTCTCTTTATCACTTTCACACTCACAATCAAATTTTGCCTAGGAGTTTGTGTAGAGCTCAATGTTGCCATTAAAAAGAAACAGAGGAAGTATATGCTCCCTGCCATCATGGTTCACAAAAGAACAAAACATTACATTAAAGCACAAAAGGTAAGAAAATGTCAATACAAAACGAAAATAAAGATTCTAACCTTACCATTAACAAGAGGCAAGTGTTACACTGTTGATTTTAGAGGAGGCCACATCTACGATCACAAGCTTTTGGTGGAAGAAAAAAGAGAATTCTTTTCTTTGCTTTTTTTGTTGTTGAATAAAATTAGACTATTAGAGTACCCTTTTTTTTTCATTTGATAATGAATTTACAAATTATTTTCGAAAGGACGGGAAAAGAGCTGGTTTGAAAACAATTTATGTAGGTGTATTTGTGTAATTAATGCTATGAAGTTGCAAGAGTTAACGGAGTAGTTAACGGAAGTTATTTTGAGTACCTAAGTTGCAACTTTTGCAACTATGGTAGTCAAATTGCAACTTTGGTGAAAGTTTAGAGCCTAAGTGTGTACTTAACTCCGTGAACTTATGTGAATTGCTCAAATGTAACACTATCAACCAAACACTGTGAACCTAAACATTAAACCCCCTTAAAACCAACCTACAACCAACACAACCACCCCAAATCACCACCAACAACCCCAACTTAGGCAAACAATCCAAATTCTCTCTCTCTCTCTCTCTCTCTCTCTCTACACTTGGGTTGACAAGAACATGTGTTAGCTCTTGCAGTGCAAGGCCAACCAACTACTAATGTTTCACACGGTTAAAAAAGTTGTTATTGCTAAATAATGTATCAGTTGAGTAAACATCGAAAGTATCCCATTTGGCAAGCATTAACTTTACAAAGGCCTTAGTGCATACTTTTTATTTTTTATTTTGTGAAGAAAGGTGCTGATAATATAAGGGGCAATTGAATATCGCTAAGATTATGCATGAGGAAGAATGATTGTGTAAAAATTAAAGATAGATTATGTCTAATAATGTATCCTTTAGGGGCTTTGTTTTAAGGATTTAAATCATGACAATTGTCTAAGAAGGATAATTTTGAAATTTATTGAGTAGACATAAGTAGGAGTGTTAGATTGAAGGGTATGATGCATAGTTAATTGATCTAATATCCGATCTCACACATAGTCATATAAGGCTACTTTTCATTTTCCTAAATTATAGGTCAAGTATCTAGTGGTGGCGGGGTGTCCTTGTTTAAAATTTGGTGAAATCTTCAGGAGAACCAGAAGATTGTTCTGTGGCAATATCAAGACACCAAAAGTACTAAAGAAATATTTTTCCATTCAAACGTTATTTGAAGAATGACTATTGGTTTCACCGATTCATTTTGCCATTCCTAATTTTCCTTTAGTCAATGCCAGTGCCAAAAGTATTACTTTCAATTCTGTAGGCAAAAAGCTTTAGATTTACGAGTTGAGAATACTTAACTATGCTAAATATGTCTAAATTGGAATCCATATCAACATATTTTAACATATATAAACCAGGCTCAATTCGGCATAATGCTTTGCAATATAGAAATTGCATCTCCTGGATATTGTACCCTACTAATCTTCTCCTGCTGTGATCAATCCTGAATTATTTTAGTAAATAACACGTATCTCATCCCGGTAGAACATGGCTATATCTATTGTGTTTTAAGTTAAAAGAAAAGGAATTAATTTCATTATAGAGGAAGAAGGAAGAAAATTTCTGATATTGGTCTTAGTGATCATCCTTTATCATAGACACAATTTTAGTCGACCTAAGCGGATAAATGACACTCTCAAGAAGGCTTTCACTTATTTCTTAAAGAAGAGAGGGAATAAGAACTTAATCGCTCCAAGGCATAAAATTGAACTTTATAATTAGAGTGTATATCCTATTTCATTTGTACATCGGTTTTACTAATTTGATCAACTTCAGTCTGGCTTATGGGTTCTAAGGCTTTGATTGATTGATTGACTGGCATTCAAAGCATTTCAACAGAAGTTTTATATT
>SNQN01013821.1:0-12155 GCA_008642245.1 Bassia scoparia | reverse complement strand
GCGGCACAAGGAACCGCCACCACTACTACCAGCCGCAGAAAGCACCCGGAGAGGCCCTCGCTTCCCTGCGCCCTCTCCTCTTCTTCCATTTTCTCTCTCCCTTCAGTTCCCCCTCTTCTCTCTTCGTACTCCCATGCAAGCAAGGCTGCCACCACCAACCAGCCACCTAACGACGGCGCAATAGGCAGCAGCCCCGCTCCCTTCCTCCCTCTCCCCTCTCCCTCCCTTGATTCACCTCCTGTGCCCACCTTTACAGTATAAACCCTAAAACCTCCCCCCCTAACTTCTTATTCAATTACTTATTTACTGACCTTATGCACCAGCCACTAATCTATGTCTCTTCACCATCACTCTTCTTTGCTCCTACTACTTATCCTAAAGCCTGGAAATCCCCCTGTTTTGCTGTTTAATTACAACCGCACTATGAACGACGCTTCCGGGGTCGCTTCTGCTTTGTGTGCTGTCTGTTTTGTCACTAGATTTCCGGATAGGCTATTCTCTTGCCCCAATTTTCCAGTTTTTTAGCTTGGAATACTCTTCTTATCTCCTCTTCTTCCCCCAATTTATGTAGATCTTGTCTTATTCTTATAATTTTGTATCAAATACTGCAGTTTTGCCCCCCACATTATAACCCGATTTGTTTGAAATAGCTGGGGCGATGATTAGGTTTTGGTCCATTGGAGCCGTTTGGTAAATTAGCTGCATGCCACGCTGTTCAGCAGCACTTTTTCATCGTTTCGTTTATCTCGCACGTCTGATCGATTGCATCAATAAACTGGCAGATTTAGGATTGTTCTATACACTCCCTTAAGTATTCTAATTTCCCTCTTTAATTTTAGCTTTAATTTCATTTCTTTTAAATCTTGATACTGCCATATTGAGCTCAACATTAAATTATATAGTCGTCTAGCTCTTGAACTATGAAGATCTATCTTGTATGTGCGCTGAATTGACACTAATGAGTCTATGCTTAATGAAAATATTTAACTTTCGGTATTGACACTATGTTTTGTTCTTAAAGTTTAGTTCTGAATTTCGAATTATCTCTTGCACTTTCAAGTTTCTAAGTTTTCTTTCCTTACTCCACATTCTTTGATTTTTTGATATTTTTTACTCGATGATGATCACCTATCTCATTTCCGGAATTTTACCCAGTATACAGGCTGCTAGTTTGTCCTTGAAAATTGCCATTCTTAATGTCATTATTTCCTTATTTCCTGTGGTAATTAGTGTGAATTATGTTTTAGCCTCTCTTCCGATATTATATCCTTGTGATTAATGTTATCGACTTCAGATTCCTGGTATATTCCTTTCCCCGTCTCTCTTGACGCCCCATTCATATTCGTTTCATGCTCATTAATGTATTTTGTTTGATCATCCTCTGACTTGACACTGAGAATCATAATTCTTCAATTCCGTATTGTTTTCTTCTGAAGAATGTCCATAGCAGTTATTGCTTAATCGACTTGCCTATGTTGAGCTGTCTACTGCAATTACCTCGCCCATCTACTCCTATTTTAGTTTCATTGCATTTCCAAACCAGTAAACTAGTCGTTCTAATGGTCCCAACCAACGATTCTAGAACAGCTTACACGTGATTATAAACATGTTAAACCCGCTTTCAAAAAAACCTTAATGTGCGTTCCTATTAAAGTTCCCAGGCCCGACTGCCAAACAAATGGCCAAAACATGCCCTCTTCATCCCATAATGAACTGTTTGTCAAATGTGATGTAACCAAACTTTCGACAAGCCTTAAGTGTATTATTACACACATCGCCATAAGCTTTAAACAAACTCCCGACTGTAGTATGGCGTATACGACAGTCTCAGGCCCGAAAACGGCCAAAAAATGACAAAATGCCTCTCACCCCCAAATTCGAACCCTTGTTATGTGTCTAAATTGTTAACCAAATTAATAGCTTAAGTGATATTTAAACATGAAGAGCTTTAAAACTTGTAGTAGGTTGCGTTTATAGATTACTGGCCCCAATATGGAAAAAAAATGGCAAAAAATGGTCCTTCTCACCCCCAAATTACTCCTCGTGCTAAGGTGTACACCAACACCTCTAGAAGCTTAAGTGATTAGTTAAGAATGTTAACTTTAAAAACTGTGTATAGTTGCGCTTTATAAGAATTTATGCGCGGTAAACCCCAAAAATGGCCAAAAAGCCCATCTCACCCCAAATTTGTAAACTCGTCTTGTCCTAAATTGTGTAACTCCAAGACTTTAGAAAGCAAGATTTATTTTTTGAAGACATTAGAGCTTTAAAACTCTGTAGAGTGTGCGTTTATAAAGCTTTAGGCCCGAAATGGTTAAACTGGCAAAAAATGCCCTCTTCACCCCCAAATTGAAACTTTTGTTCTAAATGTGTGTAACAAGATTTAGAAAGTTTAAGGTATTCATAAACTATAACTTTAAAAAAATTGTAGTAGTGTTGGCGTTAAGAAGTTAGGCCCGAAAATGGCAAAAATGGCCAAAAATGGCCCTCTACCCCCCAAATTGTGAACCTTCTCTGTCTAAAATGGTGTATACCAGAGCTGTAGAGAAGCTTAAGTGTACTTATTAAAATGTTGAAACTTTCAAACTTGTAGTAGGGCTTTAAGAGAGGCCCAGAAAATCGGCAAAAAAATTGCCAAAAATTGCCCTCTCACGCCCCAATTGAACTTGTCGGTCTAAATGTGTTTAAGCCAAGCGAGCTTAGAAAGCTTAAGTAATTTTTAATACAGAAGAGCTTTAAAACTGTAGTAGTTGCGTTAATATTAGAAGCTAGGCGCGAAAATGGCCAAAATTGGATGTGCACAATGTCATTTTCTTTATCTTGGACATTGTTTTAACTAATTTATGCCCGGAAACAATATGACTCAGAATTGTTTGTGATCTAACTACCACAGCCCTTTACATCATGAAGTATCAATCTCTCATTATAAATTAATATCATCATAGAGTTTAGCAATAAATGATTCAATTAGCCCCCCAAAAAGTATAAATTAGGGAATGTTGTTAAACTGTTTGAGTGTATAGTGCTCAATAATTATGTATGAGTGAAATATCATTTGGATTACGCTTCATCATTGAGGATTGACTAAATTACAGAACATGGAATCCAACAAACAATCCAATAAATTAGTCCACAAATAATGCATTAATTCATCAACAAATTAAACCATCCAATAATCAACAAATCGTCCAACAATTAATCTAAATTCCATCCACAAAAATCACCCTCAAATAATCCAAAAAAAATCTCCAAGTATTTTTCGCAACTTCCAGTTTAATTTTAACCAAAAAAATCATCCAGAATATTTCGAGTTTTCCAGAATTAAACCCACAAAGATGCACAAAAACATTTAACCCAAATTTTTTTCGATATTTCAAGATTTATACCCACAAATATGCACAAAAACATTAACCCAAAAATTATCGAAATTTTCAGAATAATGAGAACACAAATAAGATCGACAAAACCTTCAAAAATGCCTCGAAATCTAGCAAAAAAACATCCGCAATTAAGCTTGCAAAATTTCACGGGCCAGAAATCGGATAATATAACCATTATAATTGAGAAACAATAACAGATCTAAAATTTGGAGGCCAGAAATTCGAAAATAATAACCATTAAAATTGRMAAACAACAGATCAAAAATTAACACAAAATGAGAGTGAAAGAGTTCGAATGCACCTCAACCATGACTCGTAATGCATTCTTTTAGCTTCGTACCAAGCTTTATCTTCTTCAATAGCCAACGAACTACATTCCACATCTTTCTTGAACAAGGTACTCGTATCATATAGGAAGAAAGCAAGGGGCTTTTCTCCTTTATCCTTGTTCGAATCATATCTACGATCCCCTTTCTCCTTCTTCTTACCTTTCTTCCTTACCTTTTTATGCTCATCATCAGCAACCTTGTTTAAATTCAGCTCACTCAAATGACGAAATCTCACCAAAACGAAGAGAGTTCCCAAATCAGGATATTTGGAAGGGCTTTTCTTTTCATTGGAAAAAATAAGAAGAGATGATCCAAGCATAAAAAATTAAAGAAGAGGAGAGAAGAAGAAGCGATCGAAAGGGGATGCAGTTATGAACAAATGAAGATGATTTGATGAAGTTAAAGAAAGTAGATCTAGGGTTTATCGAGGGAGCAGGAACAATCGATCATTGAAGATAGGCTTCTTACACAAACTAAACGCTGGTTTTGTCAGAGGAGCAAATTGGGGCTGGCGGTGGTGTGATCTGTGAGTAGGAAATGAAAGGGGCGAGAGTGAGGGTAATATAAAGTTATGTTCAGTAATGTTTACATCTGCTAAACAACCCAAGAAATCAGCAAACATTGCATGCAAAGCAGGCTATAGGTCCCACAAATGGTGGCCCATGTGGATTAAATTTCAATATTGAAAGTTCTCTAAAAATAGATAAGTGCAACATTGACTTTAAGAACGTCCAAATGAGAAACTGGTAGGAACTTAAAGGAACGAAGGGAGTAAGTTGTTTGCACGAACAACAAATCGCTTCACCAGAAATTGTCTCCCATAGTAAATGTTTTCATTAACAAAATATCTATTAAATTGAAAGTGTTAAACCCAAACGGAGCTTAAACATTGGCAATTACAAATCTAAAAACTTGTTTTTTCTTAGAAGCATTAGAATTCATGTGGCAACCCTTTTGTACTATTTTGGTTAGCTTTAGCATTTAGTATAGTTTTACCAAGACGTGCTACACTTACATCTCTTCTGTGACACTAGTGCTTGGCCTCCAAGTGCCAAATGATTGAAATTTTCAAAAACTTTTTTTTTTCATATTCATCTTTTGGTGTTTTACAATATGAAAATCTAGATTCACTGTACTTGGTTGTTTGGAAAATCCTTAGGTGCATAATTATCTTAAGGGAACAAATTAGACAAAAAAACCAATTTTGAAGCGTAGTTTCATATAATCTCATTTTTTTTTGCTTGTGTTTAAACATAATTTGTCTAATATTTTTCATTTACACCCCTTAAATTCCTCCTAAAATTGTGAAAAATCAAAATTTTAAAAATTTTCCATTTACGAAGGAAATATAATTCTTTCCATAAATGGACAACTCATCACATCTTTTTTGCTTCTTTTCGATTCAAATCCTTTATAATCCGTTGACACAAGGCCAAAGGCAAATTTTCTAGATGTTAACGCATTTTGGGCAAGCATACGAGCTATATCCATTACAATTAAAATCATTTAGACAAGTACTCACATTAGTTGAGTAATTAAGCTCGTTTGAGGGTGATAAATACGACCACACCAATTTGAAATAATCACGGTGGGATAATATTATAATATAACAATTTGACTAATTATATGGATGGAACACCGTCATATAAAGTAAACAATGTAAAACATATATATGCAGATGACAATGTTTTTGAAAGATTTGAGACATGTTTGAAGGATTCAACAAGTCCAAATTGCTGATACAAGTGAATTACTTCTTTGAGCTCATTGTTATCCGAAACAAATGCTTATTGTATGATACAACAATCAATCAAGTCAAGGATTCAATTGCTGGAGTAATTTTAATTTATTTCTCTAATGCAAACCAATAATATTACTTAAACAATTATTGTTCTATGATAACAAATTAAACACATTTTATATATCGAAATTCAAAATCAACTATATCAAAATTGTCTCCAAGGCAAAAGAGAGTAATCGTTAACCGAACCAATTACTACATCACAACAACTAAATTAATTATTGTCATAAGAATTTTGATCTTTACGACCTTCAAACTACTTAATAATTCCAATTATGGTTTCTCATGTTTGTTGAGTGTCTCTCTCGGCCTTCGTCTAACATTAGAATCATCCGTTCATTCAAGAAGAATAAGAGCACTTTCGATTTCAATTTCGTCAGAGACAACTTTTATAAATCACGAACAATGGCTTCCCCACAGAATGCATATAGTCCCAGCCAATCCAACATCCACACTTGCAAAGTCCCATAATTACTACCCCCACATTATTAATACCAAATCTATTTTCATCTTGTGTCAAACACTTCGTTACGAATCTCCATTACTTGTTGATTGAGGAAGCATGAAATTAGGCAATGCATTTCCACACATTCAGATTTCCCCTTAATATGATTCGATTGAAAACTGTATCTGAATAACACACATGGATAACCCTATGTGTAGGTTTAAGTTATAACAGAAACAGTTTTTGAGATAACTCCAATGAATTGAAAATCCAGTTAAACTCTAATTCTTGAGAGGTAATATTTAACCAGTTGTAGTACTATTTAGGTCCAACTTCGAAAGATCTCAATGACCTAGAAGTGAAAAGCAAGCTTGCCCGAAATTAGCAAGAAGGTATGTGCAACCGTAAGGAGATCTGTGTGAAAGGCTAATGATGGCGCGAACTCGAGAGTGCATGTAGATTCCCTGAACTTCTTGGAATCTCTCCCAAAATTAATTGTTGGAAATATCAAAAGTCGACAAGTGGTAATGATTTCTTGTAGTTCAGGATTATTTCCTTTAACGTTAATATATCGAAAAAGAATACTTCAAACTTATCCCATTCCATGTATTTGGACTTTGACAGAGAAGAGTCATAAATTTATATCCTTATGCAAAAATTTTAATATATGTTTACCTGGATACTTACCAGAAAACTTGTTGTTTGAAAGGTCGAGAATTGGAGCTTTGATAAAATGGGTGTGCTCACCTTGGATGAGTTAAATATGAGACCATCGGAAGCTATTAACGCAGACATAGACTTTCAAATTGACAAGAGTGTCAACTGAGAGGGAAATTGATCCTTTAACTTGTTGTCTCCTAAGTTAGGTTTGTAGTCTCAGACATCGGGATAAAGACTTTAGGTACATTCCCTTCTAATTTGTTGTCACTCAAGTCCAAGAACTCTAATGAATCACAATTCGCCAAGGTTTGATGGTATAGTGCCATAAAATCATTGTGATGAAGATTATACAAAAGTTGAGTGTGTGTTGTTTCCAAAACATTGAGGAAATTTCACCTGTCAAAGTGTTGTTTGATACAATCAAGACTTGGATTTTTGCTTGAGTTTGCAAATAGCACATTGGTGCTTCCAGTTTGCTTTGGTTGCCTGAAAACACCAATAATATAGAAAAATAAAAATATTAGATTAAAGAGATTAGTTTAAATTAGGTGATGGCTTGAATGCAGATCAAACAATTTAGCATCTAATATTGAGATGCTTCTAAAGTCTTTTCTTTCTTTATTCCAACCATCTCCGGAGATCCGAACATTTTAAGACCTCAACTAACTTTCATTCCATTGCATGCACATTCTTTATTTTTGCTCTGGTTGGTTGCATTGCCCTTTTCTTGTAAAATCTCTCCATGTTTCTCTCTTCGTATAGAAAAGTTTACTTGGACTCTTACCCTCGGTAAGCACAATTTTGGAACATAATCCCATATCTTTGAGGTATCAACTTCAATTGTTCCATGTTCTGGTGGTTAAATTTTAAAATGAGTTTCATCCTAGTTTCTTAATGGTACCAAAGCAATCCTACCCTAAGTCTAGAAGACAATCTACAGTATCCATTATTTAAAAACATTTTTTCTTTCTAGGCTCTGTTTGATTGGTGTTAAAATAATTTTAATGCAAAATTTTTCTGGAAATAGTTTTTTGTGTTGGTTTGCATGTACAAACATTTTTCCATTGTTCGATTGTATCTAAAAAAAATTTCTATTATTTGGTTGGCATGTATAATAAAAAATGAGAAATAAGAAAAATGAAGGGGAATGCAACAGAGGTAGTGAGAGATAGGAGTGTCAAGGATGAGAAGAAAAAATAGTTTTTCTTAATTGTCAAGGAGAATTCTACTCCATAGAAATGATGTGTTTACGACACTTCTTATTACCAACAATGTTAAATTGGGAAAAGGGGTAACATTTCATGGAAAATGTTTTTACACTCTTTATTTTTTAATTGATGACTTTGACATAGCTAATAAATTTTGACTTTATATAACATTTGGACTGAAGCATCCAAGAATATCAAAATAGGAAAAATGTTAATCCTTTTCTTTTTGAATGAAGGATTGCAAAGTTTATGTTTTTAAAAAATATAATTATAAGATAGAATTCACATAATAATCCACCTTTCGGTGGTACTTCCCTCAATTCCATTTATGAATTTACAAAAATCTCACTTATACCTCTAATATTCCCTCATTTATCTACTTTACCTTTTGACCTTGTAATCAGGTCCATTTTTTATTTTGTATTTTTTTTTTATTTTTTTTTTATTTTTGTGGAAAATGTCACCTTACCACCTCTCTCACCCATCAACCATCATCTCACCTCACAAAAACCTCAATCAACATAGGTACTCACCACAGCCACCAAACCACTGACCACGAGCCCATAAACCAACCAGCACCACCAGTGCCTCCTCACAAAAACTACCCACCACAAGACCCAATCAACCATCACCCTCCCTCAATTGACCTCCAATGACACCCTCCGTTCACCTCCTCAGCCATTATTCACGTCATCCACACCCATCACCCACCATACACCCCCCTCACCAAATAGCACCACCACCACTACCCCCAAAATGTAAACTCTGCTATCCCACCCACCCAAACACCTAACTAACCCGCACGAAAAAATCCACCCAACTGACAATGGTGGGAGAAGGGTGGTGCGAATTGAAGGAGAAGGTGGTGCGTGGGTGCGAATTTAAAGAGAAACAGGTGGAGGCAAGAGAGGAGAGTCTGGAAGTGCGTGAGTGGTTATGCAGGGAGAAGGGTGGTTTGGGGGAGGCTGCACAGGGAAGGCTCGGGTTGGGGTGGTTCTAGGTGCGAGGGAGGCCGGTTGGTTGAAGTGCGCCTGGTGGTGAGATGGGAGGTTGAGTTGAATGAGGGTGGTGGTGTCTTGCAACTTCAAGTTGGTATGGTGCCATGGTGGTGATTGTATGAGCGAAGAGGAAGAGGAAGAGAAGAGGGAGAAGAGGAGGCTAGGTCAAAAAAAAAACGAACCAATCACACTCGACACGTGTACGTTTAACTTTTCAGCAGGTCAACCAATAATTTGAACCGGTATGGTGGACTATTGAAGATCAGGGTTAAAAGTTGTTATTTGTATTTCATCAAAGTGAGATTATTGAGGAATACACCAAAAAGGTGGATTTTCATGTGATTTTCCATAAGATAAAAGAATGAACTATTGTTGAATATATAGTATTTTTATATCCCTTTTGTTCATTCTTAAAAAAGACACAACATTTCTCATGCATAAATTTATTATTAAACATTCAAGCAATTAAAATTAATGTCCTGTATTGATAGGGTTAAGGTCTAACTTTTGTTAATAGCGTGTTACATTGACGCATAATATAACAAAAGCTAATTAACCAAACTAGACATAAGCTAAGCCTATAAAAGATGAATTTAAGACAATAATATAAAATGGTTGAGTTGTGGTAAGGTATGTGGTTTGTTTAAAAGTAAGTCTCTGAGCTTTAAACTTATCGTAAGCATATTTTTTTAAACATAGTTGAAATGTACATCTACGTGCACTAATGCAAACTCGGCACTATCTGGCTGAAGTTAAAGCTTGTGTGGCCGCTTAGATTGCGCAACAAGTTGCTCCCACACGCTTTTCTATATTTTTAATATATTAGATTAGATTTTACATGAGACTAATATATGAGATTAGATATAAAGGCGGAGTTTAGTTTTGAAATATCTAAAAGGTGGTATTGTTTGAGCAGATGCGGTGAAAGATGGGTTATTTATGCGAAAAACTTATTTTTCTAATTTTTATTTCATAGTTTTCATAAATATTAACCTTGGGAAGAAATTTATCATTTTGCTTTTATTTATATGGAGTAAATAATGTTTGTTCGGTTTTTATAATCATCATTATTATAATCAGTTTAAATGTATCTTAAGCAGATAAAGATATTTAGTTTATTTGGTCTTGTAAAATTAAAATTAAAAAAAAAAAAAGAATCTACTCCCGTCCGTTAGTTCCTTAATTTTTATGCCATTTATACATGTAAAGACATAAAATATTACTCGCCTATCATGTTACAATAAATATTACAGTACTGAAGTATCTAATCACGTAAATATGGCAGTATATATGAAATTGTGTATACAAAAAGAAAAACACTTAATTTACTAAAATAGATAGAAAGTGAAAATTGTTGTTACCGAAAAAAAGTAGAATTGAAATCATCATACAATGATTGTCAAAAAAAGAAAGAATTCATCCATAAAATGGCACTTTTGGTAAACTTGTTAAAATATTATAGTGCTTATATATTAATAAAAAAAAAAATAATTAAATAGCATATCCTGCACCTATAATTAGATGTGGATGACACGGAGAGCTTGGTCTGGCTAAGATCGGTACTGTATTTGCTTGCACAAGAATAACTCGAGCTTATATCCCTGTTGAAGTTGTTCCTCTTCAGATTTTAAGTACACTAGCCCGTGATAAGTTTCGATAATACTCGACAGGGTAATCCTCCACTCAGGTTTCATTATTCGACAGATCAATGGATATAAGACTGTCCAAACACTGATTGATGTCATCGGAAACTTCGCGTTAAGATGATTGTTTTCAGAGACTAAATTGTGTAGATAAGGGAGGCTAAACCAATCTTTTGGAATCGACCCATTATCAAATTATTTCCCATGCTACAATTTCCCAGTGAATGCAAGTTGCCAAACAAACTCTTTGAATGGCCAACAACTTATTATCAATTTGCATACATTAAATGTTTAATTTGCCTCCTTTGCAAAGACTATGGGGCAAACTCCCACTTAGATTGTTATATCGAATATCCAGAAACTCCAACTTTCCATTTGTGCCCAACTTTTCTGGGATACTTCCACTCAACTTATTGTATGACAAATCCAAATAACTCAAATTTTGTAAGGCGGCTAACTCAGGTGAGATTTCTCCTGAAAAGTAATGTTAAAAACGAGTTTCAATCCAGTTATTCTAAATGAATACCAAAACCTGCCCTAGACACAAAAATCCATATATAGATTCATTTATTTTTAAACTTTCGCTTTTAATGTTTGTATAATTTACTTGCTACCGTTTCCCTATTTGTATGAATTTTTTTTACTTGATGCATTTATGTTTTTTAATGGTAAAACTCACTATTTCTTTTTCGATATTGCTAACGGATGTCCGACCTTGCTCGAGGTGTTAGATAAGGATTAAACTTATTTCCTAAAAAATGGTATAAATTTTGAAATGCATGTCAAAATCAAACGTCAATTGGTGCAATTAATATTTATATTCAATTAATATTTTCAATTTTAATTATCTTATCTAATACTCCCTCCGTTACGTATTACTTGAAACAATTAAACTAGGGGGATTTTCTAGGCAAATTTGTTAATTGTAGCTAGATAAGGGTATATGATTAGAATAAAGTAAGAGAGAGAAAAGGAATAATGTAATGAATGGGTATAAGATTAGAAAAAAGTAAGAGAGAAAAAATGAATAAAATAATGAGTTGATGTAAGATTAGGAAAAAGTAAAAGAGAGAAAAGTATTGAAAAGTGAATAAAGTAGAAAAAAATTACTAAAAATGGAAAAGGAGAGAAATGTTTCAAGTAATATGTAACAACCATTTATGAAAATTGTTTCAAGTAATACGTAACGGAGGGAGTACTTCGGGGTGCTCGTTAGCCTTTTCCTTTATCTTTATACAAATTTAACTTTACTTTTTGTGAAACACCTTATGTATGTAATACTCCATCCATTCCAAATTATTTGCACCATTTCATTTTCTTAAACTTTGAACATTTTTCTCATCAAAAAAAATCTTTGACCATTTTTTATTTTTTTATATAATTTTTTAAATTTGGATGAATAATTTTATGAAAAAATTATTCCAAATAAGTTGAACTAGAAGTAATTTTAAGAAATTGTACGTAATAGGTTTTAAAGTATTTGAAAATTTATCATGTACCAACCGTGATTTATATAATACGAGTAGAAAATAAAGTATTAAAAAAAATATAATACGTCACTATATGTTGTCAATAATAATGTTTTATATTTTAATACGTCATTTTAAATTAAAATATAATGATGATCACTATATGTTGTGAATAATGTTTTAGTGCATGGTTATTAACAAAACAGAAAAGAACATCAATCA